>JADDOH010011886.1:0-70674 GCA_016648135.1 Agrypnia vestita
AATTGGCGTTTTGCCGTACTGGCAAATTTGATCTCAAATATCTTCTCTTTGGTTAGGAATTCCAAATCCAAATTTACACAGCTATTTACTCATGTATTTGTGTTTTGAAAATTATAATTCATTTGTTTTTTCCTCAATTGTTTTTTTCTTTGCGTCCCTCAGTTTACAAAATGAAAAACTTGAAATATCGCGTTATTTACGAGTACGAGTTCCACCGTAGCACCAGGCTGCAGAAACGGCTCGAAGGATTAATGATGTGTATGGCGACGGTGCCGCAAAAGAAAACACAGTGCGTTTGTGGTTCCAACGTTTTCGTTCTGGAAATTTCGACCTGCAGAACAAGCCCCGTGGACGGCCGAGACCAAAGTTGATAATGAAGAATTGAAGGCTATTGTGGAAGCGGATCCATCGCAAACCACATCCGAGTTAGCTGCAGGCTGCGGTGTTAGTGATAAAACTGTTTTAATCCACTTGAAGCAAATTGGTAATGTGAAAAAGCTTGAAAGGTGGGTAACTCACGAATTGAGTGAAGCAAATCAACAAACGCGCGTTGACTGCTGCGTTGCATTACTCAACCGGCACAATAAGGAAGGGATTTTAAATCGAATCATTACCTGTGATGAAAAGTGGATCCTGTACGATAATCAGAAGCGCTCATCGCAATGGCTGAACCCTGCCTGAACCCTGGCTGAAACCAGCCAAACCATGCACCAGGAAAATTGACTCCAAAAAGAGTTACTGGGCGCGTTTGGTGGACTAGTGCTGGGGTGGTTAGTAACTACGGGCGTTTCTGAAATCTGGCACAGACGAGTTACGGCAGAATGTCTATTGTCAGCAACTGCAAACCATGATGGAAAAGTTAGCTGCTAAACAACCGAGGCTGGTTAATTGCTCTAGGCTTCTTCATGATAACGCTAGACCACACACTGCACAACAGACGGCTACCAAATTAGAGGAGCTTCAATTGGAATGTCTAAGACATCCACCGTACTCTCCGGACCTTGCCCCAACAGATTACCATTTTTTTCGAAATTTGGATAACTTCTTGCAAAGGAAAAAATTCAACTCCGATGGGGCAGTCCAAACCGCCTTCAAAGATTTTATTGATTCCCGTCCGAATGGTTTTTTTAGTAAAGGGATCGATGAACTACCTATGAGATGGCAAAAGTGCATAGATAGCAATGGTACATACTTTGATTAAATAAATATATTATAATAAAAAAAAATCGGCTTTATGTTCCTCCCATACTAAACGCCAATTTCATATGTAAGGACCTAATATATGATTTCACTTAGACATATGCATTCCATCTAATCATTTAAAAGTTTTTATAATAAACTAGCAGTGCCCGCGCGGCTTCGCACGCGTAGATTTTTAGTACACTGTTTGGATCGTCATAGAACTTTCGCGAACCTTGTAGAACTTTCAAGAAATTTATTGAATGTACAGAAACTTTCTTGACACATTCCGCCATTCAGTTTAGAAGCTTATAGAACATTCTGGAATTTTCTAGAAGAATCATTTTCTTCTAGAACTTTCTAGAGCAGGTTCTTCCGGAACCTTCTAGACTGAAACTGAAGCATTTGCGGCCTTTCCATTACAAAACAATGTGCTAGAAAGCACATTTTCGTCACCCGCTCCCACCCACGCACAGCCACCCCCACCAAACTCGCATATTTTTGATGTGACACCAAGGGCTATCCATCACCATACATCGGTGGGTGGTTGTAGCTGGTTGTGGAGAAAACTTGGCGGATAGGGAAACACGGGTTTCTTTTTATATATATATGTTGATATATTGATTTTTTGCACTCCAGTTTAAGCCTCCTTATATTTATTCTCCATGTTTTGAATTTCGTTTGGTAGGCTATCGAAGATTTTTATACCTTTATGCATCATAAAATTTTGTGAGGTGTTTTTCTTTTTCTTTGGTAGTCTTATGTTGTCGCTTCCTCTTGTATTGTAGGAATGAAAATCCTTATTCATCTCCGTCCTGTCGTCAAACTATTTTGGTACTAATTCATGTTTAATTTTAAATATTTGCACCATTACATTATATTTCTTCGTCTTCGCACTGCTTTTGTCACAGCATTGCAAGCACGTAATTAACCGCAACATCCTCAATACACATAGGAACACATTATGGACCAATCAGCATTTCCGACGTGACATTTCACCAATCATCATTTCCGACGTGACATTTCACCAATCATCATTTCCGACGTGACATTTCACCAATCATCAATTCCGACATGGTATATGATGATATATTGAGCATACCAGTAGGTACTTACATGTGAGAAATTTCAATTTGGCCAACAGAAAATGAGAACTCTCAATTTCTTAACTTTATGAGAGATATTTACGTTTAGGCTAGAACTCGCATTATCCGAACAACTATCGTATTACAGGTTTGCGGCGTTTTTTCTGTCATAATAATCTTGTTTTGACTGCTTTTCTAAAACATTGTACACCTCATTAATTTTTTCGCGATGAACATTATATAAAAAAATTACTTATATTGTTCTAAAAGTTGGTAGAAATCAATTTAATTTCACAAATCTAGTAATTTCTTTAACCTAGTGTCCAAATAGTAAATAATAGTCAAAATTTCTACCAAAATTAAAGAAATATTGATAACTTCTTCAAAAAGAGAGAAATAATTTTGTGGTGACATTCTTAATATAATTATAATAAAAATACGTTATTTTCGCCACTTATATATTGAAAATCCTCCCTTCATCAGGATACAATTTATTCCTACTAACAAATCAAACATCGACGTATTGATAGTAAAATAATATATGGGAAATGAATAATAATTAAGTAGGTACTAACATGAAAACAAATTTAAAAGACAACTATTTGTAAAATGAACCTGGTTATTTATTATATTTAATGTAGGTACTATTAAAAATTTTTCATAAGTCCAGAATTTCTAATTTATCAAACTGTAAATCCGTATAAATTGTATGTAAAATTTGTAAACCTTTATTAATATCAAAATAATGATCCATAGCCAAAAGTTGATTCGCCAATTCAGAATTTATTATTGCCACTTAAACACCTCAAGTGTTCCTTAACTAAAAAATTAATATTTTTCCTTTATAAAAATAATTACAATCATTACAAGTTAATTTATAAATACCCCATTTTTTTAATGAAAATTTTTTTACTATAACAGATGTCTCGAAATTATAGAAACTTTGCGCATACATACATAAGAATGCCATTTTGTGCTGCTGGGACAAGAATTAGAAATTGTGAACAACCTTGTAATTTTGAGAATAGATGGGATGCACTAGCCAACTCGCATATATTTCCTATCATTGTCCATTAATTACTGTACAAAAAGTCATTCCACATAATCCAGTAGAAATAAAAAGAAACAAAATAAATATATGGTCTAAAAAAACTCATTTTTTTCAGAGCCCCAGATGCAGTTCTGTTTTTAAAAGCTCTCAGCGTAGTACAGTTATGCTATTTTTATCGTAAATTGAAAAATCCATTTACTTAAATAAATATCTGATACGCAGCAATATCAGGCACTTAATGAATAATCTAATATTTTAACAATATTTTTGTATGTGGATTTGTTCTAAGAACACATATTTACACCCAAATATATTAAATAATTTACAAATATATTAAATAACACACGAGTTCTCTTTACTGACGAGGTCAACGTGAATAAAAAATCTAAAAAAAAAAAATATATATATTGAATTTCGTCTCCAGAGGGATTATTAATTAATTAAGATAAATTACAGAAGTCTTGCAAAGACGAAGCTATGAATATTCTATATAATATTTTACAATTTTTGTTGCATTGAGGAAAATTTTTGCGATTGAAAAGATAAAAATTTATCAAAATAGATTTGATTAATATATTTTTATCAAAATATTGTATAGTTAATCAAATGAAAAAGGGTCACTTAGATGGTTTAGGCATGAATGAGGAAAGAGTGGTAAGAAAAATATATGACGCAAGAGTTGACGGTACCAGAAAGAGAGAACAACCGCGGAAGACATGGCACAACCAGATTAACCAGATATGATGGTCCTGTTAGAAGCCTAAACAATCGTCGAGCTTGTTTGTATGCGAAGATTTATGAATGAATGAGGCGAGATTTGTGTGTCAGGATAGAAGAGTGTGGCGCTCTATTCTCTCTGCCGGAGAAACAGCGAAATGGTAAGTATGTAATAAGTATTTTTATTATTTCAATAAAAAAAAACTAACCCATAAAAATCAAGTTTTTATATTACTCCCTTTCTCATTGAATTTGAGGTATCGTGGCTATACATGCGTCGGGCTAATTACTCATTTGTATTGATCCCAATTTGATAAACCATTAAAATTACGAAAAATCCAAAATTATACTGTATTTTTTTTTTTTTAATTTCTGTTTTTTTTATATCATTTTTATCGTCGCCACGAGTCTGCTTGCAAAGTTTCAGCTCGATTGGATAACGGGAAAAGGGTTCAAAGTCGATCCAAAGTTTTTGCGTCAAACAAACAAACAACCAGATGCTAAGAATTAAAATAAAGGGAGTAAAAATATCAAATTATTTATTGTTTATGTTTTTTGCTGTGCAGAATTGAGAAGACGAATAGAAATGAGCTGGGCTGTTTTTGGCAAACTAGCTTAAATTAGCCCAATTAGCTTAAAAAGAAAAGCATTTGAATCGTGTATACTTCCAGTGATGACGCATGAAATGAAGACGATGATTCTTACAAAGAAAAGTGTAGAAAAGCTCAAATATACACAAAGATCCACGGAGAGATCCTTGCTTGGAATTAGAAATGATAAAATTAGGTGTAGAACTAGAGTAGTGGATATCGCGGATCGTGTAGCGAAGCTAAAATGGCAATGGGTAGGGCACGTTGCAAGGCAGGATATTACAAGATGGACTGCCAGAGTTCTGAAGTGGAGACCTTGGGAGAATGAAAGAGGCGTCGGAAGACTTCAAAAGAGATGGGCGAACGATATAGCGGCTGTGGAGGGAAGAAATGGCTAGAACTAGCAAATAACGAGAAAGGATGGAAGGGTATGGAAGAGGCCTATATGTAGCAGTAGAGAGATGAAAGCTGAGGAAGAAGAAGAAAATGATGGTGAAGTGGTATGTCTTAAATAAAATTAAAATTGTGCTGCTTATTTGAAACACGATAGATATTTTGAATGGAGAAAATACTGCATCAACCGATAAGGAGGTTTATCTCTACACTCTGCTATATTGCTACATCATCACGCATCCTTAATATTATAAACGAAGAGTATTGAAGTAATCCGGATTAATAGCGCATTATAGAAGTCTCTCGAAATATCCAGAGCGCTCCATAACACTCAGAAGCAAGCTAGAATCGAATAGAGCATTCTCGTAAGCACTGAAAATTTCGAGAAATCGCTAGAAATGTAAAGAATGTTCTAGAAGAATCGCGGAATCAACATGTTTGGTATAAAAGGCCTAGCGCGTGTGCAGCGGATTGAGTCATTGTTTTGATATTTGGTGTGTGCGACATTCCCACCAGCCAACCAACTAGACCAGCAATTGGTCATTGCGTTTGAAACCGAGTGATAAATAAAGGAAATACCTACTACGGGCGAGAAGTTTTTCTACATATGAACATTGAACGGAATTTTCTAGAAAATAATCAAAACAATAAAAACAGTGTGGAATAGTGCGAATTAAGAAACAGTAATAATAAGTTTGTGAAAATTTTAAGAAACATTTAAGGACTTAAAGAACAGTGCTGCTAGTTGATTCGTGTTCAGTGACTTTTTGCGTTTTAAATTACATTTTATTAATTTAGTGGCTTTCATTTGCTTCCCAGAGCCATGACCCGTGGTTGTTTATACAAAAAAAACAATATGTAGGCAGCTAAAAATTACATGGGCCATTTGAAAATTCAATAATCTCATCACGGAACATAATATTTTTACCCAGTTTACGATGAAACTTTTTTCTGGAAGTTTTTATCAGAATAGAATGATTATCCTAAAAGGTTTTTAAATGCTGTGGTGACCTTTTAAAACTCAAAAGAGGGAAAAAACAAAAGAATTTCGCAAGGTTGTTATTTGAGGCAAAGTTTTAAGATAATTACTAACCGCCATTTCTAATAAATCCGCTCATAAATCTACATCACATCATATAAGTGGATAAAAACTTGCAAACCTTGAGTTGTGCCAGCCAAGAGAAAAATATTTCTGACAAGAAAAACCTTTTTTTGTTTTCCTCATAATTTGAGTTCGCGTTGTTTGACATCAGTATTTCCACATTTTTTATTGACATTTATATAATTCGTATTGTGTAGGTCGCACGGTAAGAGTTGATTGATTAAATGAGAGGGGAAAAATTGAAAAAAAAAACTAATAATTAAATTACAAGTATTCTCGATGGGAAGGTAGGAGCAGGATTGTTAGTTGCAAATGTAAATCAACACTAAATTGATTGAAATAATATGACTTTCTCAATTTTTACATATATATATATATATATATATATATATATATATATATTTTATATTTTAACAAACAGACCGACAACAGGTCATTAATGACTCAATTATGTGGTCCTAGAGACATAAAAAACGAGCGCATTTAATCGGGAGTTGTTCGGAGTCTATAGATTTATGGCGATTTACCATTTAAAAACTAACCCATAAAAACAAGTTTATAGTATACTCCCTTTCTCATTTACTAGTGGAAACTGGTTTGGCGCTTAACCTACGCGTTGGGCTTCGATCGGGCGACACTACGATAGGGAATAATAAAAAAATTCCAAAAAAACAAAATTATACTATAATCAGGTTTAGTGTCTACCAGATGCGTCGCAGTCTCTTCATACAACTTAATAAGTTGTATGAAAAAACCATTAAAAATTTCTAAAAATCCAAAATTATACTATAATTATTTTTTTTTAACGAAAATTTGATAGATCTTGATCGTCGCCGCGGGTCTGGTTGCAAAGTTTCAGCTCGATTGGATTACGGGAAAAGGGTTAAAAATCGATCCAAAATTTTTTCGTCAGACAAGCAAGAAATCAGACGCTACGAGTTAAAATAAAGGGAGTAAAAATGTGATGATTCTTGAAATGAACAAACAAATTGATTTAACCAAAAGTATGCTTCATCATTGAACAAATTTGGATTGTGAAATTGGATCTCCAGATTACGCCATGTACGCCCCAGCCACGATGGTCACGTGCCCGAAATCATATTCAAATATTAATGACATAAGGATATCTATCAAAAAATCTAATTTCATTGATATTAAAAACCCTTTTTTGTGTTTCATTTCAAAAAAAGGCTCTTCGCCTCTAAGAAAACACCCTTTACAAGCCGTGAAAAATCACGTGACATAATAATTGCATAATTTTGAAGCTGAAAATTCATGAAAAGAAACCAATTTATTATTTTAATTTGGATTTTATATAGTTGGATTACGTGTCACGCTCTTATTACCTTAACTTTTAATTCCAGCAAGATACGGACGCTGCAGACCGACAGACAGACAACCAACGAAATTATTATATTTAGATAGATTGACAGATAGATAAACATATATATGACTGATATATGCGGCGATGTCGTAATTAGATGTTTCATCTTCCACCGTGTAGGACCAATTAGCCAATGATCATGCCCTTAGGAATAGCTTTTGCCGTGTTAAATTGAATTGCTTCCGAATTTTACATGTTAGCAGAATATTATATAATATGCGCGTATTTATATAATCGTAATTATGAGCTGTTTTCCTTCTGAAACCTTCCAAGTATCACCTTTATATCTATTGTGATTCGCTGCCCGCAACATTTAGCGATTTCTTTAGTCCAATGGGCGTAAGGGTTGTCTTTCGGCTTCCCTCGGGAAAAATTGGATGACTGCATTCTTCCAACGATTTCCATCCTTTGAATGATGTAGCCTTAATTTTTTTCGGTGTATTCAATAATATCTAGTACGTTTGATAACTTACTCATATGTTTCATTCCCTGCGTCTTTATGAGATTGCAAACATACAACTTTGCGCTACAGAAAGTTTCAGATGAGAGCACTGAAAGTACGCAAAGATTGAAAACTTTTTGTTTTAGAAACAGTTGAAGATTGCTTTTCAAAATTATATTCAGACGTTCCGGTGCACTTCTGTCCAGCTATACAATTTATTCGGATACATAAATGCATATTCTGCTATGAAAATATGTTGTATTAGGTAGACAAAACTAGTCACTTGTTCGAGTTGGGTTCCATTAATATTATTGACTATCCAAACAACGCAGCTTTTCATCATCAGCTTGAATTTAAAAATGATCTAATCGTTGTAAATAATTATTGTGTATTCTAGAGTATATGAATTTATATGTTTGTAAAACAAAGTACATTTTTTGTTACGTTCTTAACTTTACCTGACCTAACCTGGCTTAGATCAAACAAAACCTCATTCAACCTGACTTTACGCATCGTCTTTTAAAAAGTAAAAAAAACTTTACTGCCTGCATGAGACAGTTACAAAAAGCTTGTAAATTTACAGATTATTATCAAAAAAAATATATAAATGGTCGATAATGACGGAAAATATATTATTTTTATCTTCTTCAAAAAGAGGAAAACAATTTTGTTCTGAATTTGTCAGAAAATTAAATTAAATAAATAAAGTAGGAAAATAACTAAATTATTTGACGTGTTAAACTATAAATAATTATTAATTTTATGCTGCAGGTATATGTAAGGATAAAATAAATTATTTTATACTTATAAGGTAATGTGTAATTATAGTATCTACCATTATTACAAACTTAAAAGATTTTAAAATCAACAAAAATAATATAATTATTAATATTATTATTACATTATTATTATTATTATTATTATTATTATAAGTATTATTAGGTGTTATCAGACAAGCAGCTATGTTAATTTGTCTGATCTCACAAAAGTATTCACTTCTTCAGTCCGTCAAGTCCATTTTTAAACACATTCACACTTTGTGCAACAACAAGACATTAAATTATTGTGCAATGTTAACAGATAACTATGACGCGATAATCGCGTACATCTTAAATGACTTTCAATGCAAAAACACAATCACTCAGGATGTACAAACTACATTTTTTAAACATTTTTGTGGTTTTTTATTGTATAAATTTTATATGTTCACAATATGTATTTATATGTTTATATTATATTTGTTTATATGTTTATATGCCTGCTTCATCTTCAGGTAAAAAAAAATAATTAAAATATACATAATGATATAAATGTTCATAGATATTTATGTTATCTAGTTAAAAACTATTCATTTTTTGTTCAGAACGGTGTGTAATGGGAACAAAAAGAATATATTAATTAAAATCGTCTTTTCATACGAATCCGAAGCTCTTAAAAGAAAATCATCATAAAATTAAATAATGTCGGAGAATTTAATAGTTTATAGCTCCACTCATTAACATTTTATTTATTTGTTTACAGGTTTTATATTCGTAATCAAAACTTTGCATATAAAATTGTAGACCATGTATAAACAACAATTTTCCTTAGTAAAACAAGAATTAAATGGTGTAGTTTTTTGAAAATTTCTGTTTAATTTTGATTGCGACGAATATAATTAAATTTACTGCTTTCAAATTAGTATTTACTAATTTATAATGTACTGAATTCCAGATTTTATATGAAATATAGCCTATATATTTTAAATTAGTAATCCTCAGTGACTGATATTGCTGCCTTTGCTTTCATACCCCATATTTGTAAGCTATTCAGTTTTACTTCTATGGCGATGATCAATGGTAACCATGTTTTATTTTATATTTTATATTAAATAAATATATACAACATTAACGTGGAATACCTACTATAATATGATATAAAACTTCTATTGTCTTGTGTTGTGTGCTCGTAAGTATTATGCGATTCATACAAAACATTTTTACCGGAAAATTTGGTAAAATTAAATGAGTTTTTGGTTCGCGTATCTACAATAAAACGATTTACCGAGTTGAAATATAAATTTGCGGTAATATTAATTAAAAATGAAGAGAATACTTTATCCGTGTAATTAATTAGGGATTTTCTCTAGTGAGGAATACACAGCGTGAATTAATCCTATGATTAACTGCAAGCCTACTCATACACGTCCACACACACACATGAAAACGATCTCACGCACATTTGCACACGCCGTCCCGTGTTGAATTACCGGGATAGCAGGAGAGAACAGCTTTATTGGAAATTATAAAATGTCAACAGAGGATTTTCGCTAACGAGGGGTATTATTACAAATTTTTGAAGTGCTTAAAATTATTACTGCTCATTATGTATGTTACGTCGAAAAGGGTATCAAATAATTGTATTCATTACAAATTTATTGTTTAATTTTGAGAATGAAATATTCGCGTCACCTAACCTATCGTGTGACTTTTTCGATCGTGAAATACACAGTAAAGACAGGGATATGACCGCGTTGTTTGATTTTAAAAAAAAACAATAAAGAATTTGAAAAATTCAAAGAATTTGGATAAAAGGGATTTATATAATTGATTTTTTATTATACATAATATATTCTGTTCATATAACAAATAAAATAAAATAATTAAACGTAATAATATAACATATATCATTATTTAGAAAAAAACTCACGATACTGTCATTATTTTAACAATCAACTTAAATTTGTACTTGATTGATATTCGTTTTAACTTAAAATACACGCTAAGAACAAAGTTACGCAATTTTATTACGACGTGATGTGTACTAATTACGTATCGTTCAGATATCTAGTAAAGTATATTTATAATTTAAAAAATATAATTATTTGTTCTTTTTACATTAATTAATATAATATAACATTTAAAATAAGGAAACAATTTACTCTACTATCGCTATGAGAGTCAGAGACTCGTGTATAGAGAAGAATTATTGCAGGTATAAAGTATAAATACGCATTCATCTAAGTAGTACAAAATACAATTGAATATATATAAAAAGATTTTATATACTTATTTTACTACGGTATATTTACATGTGACTGAGTGTAGACGATGATTAATTTTTTTAACCACTTTGTATAAAATGTACTTGCATATAAGTAAGTAATACTCGTAATTGTAAACTTTGCCTGTCTCAACACAGAGCTCTTTAGTGAGACAGGCATAGTAAAATCAAACCTTACCAATGTATATAAGTAAAAAAAAACCTTAATAGAATATTAGTAAGACGTAACAGTAGCCTTTACTTCTGTTTTTATTTGTTGATAATATTGGCGTGGAAGGTGCACTTTGTTGTTATCTGACATTTTCAAAACTTTCATGATCATATTATGTGTCCAGTAGTGTTTTTTCTGTTTCAATTTTAAATTCATTCTGATCTGTTAAATTTATGGAGTTTTTGTATTTATTATCATGTTATTATCATAAAATATAACTTTTAATTTCACTGATTCTTTCAATACATTATTTCAAATATTTGACCTCAAATTACCTCTGTTATGGCAATGCCAATGGTGTGACCGTAAAATTAGCTTTATGAATGTTGTACATTTACACCAAAATCCCATTCTTTCCGTGACTTGTAATTATATTTTTAGCTAACTTACTAGCTTAATTGTAACGTATAGACACACTTAGACGCATTTTTTGTGTTAATCAATGATTTTTAGAATGTCCAATATTTCACAATATATCACTTGGACTGTTTGAGGAAATTGAAAAGTCACGCTGTGATCTAAAATGTGTTTCGGAGCACTTTTAGATCATCGTGTGTGATGTTCTCGGGGTGGGTAGTTTCACGGTGTAGCTATAATGCGGGGATGGCATCGGGGGTGAGGCCGTAGGAGGCGTGGAGGTTGCATGCGGTATTATTCAATTAAAATTTCACACAAATTGAGGCTATTTCGAACTGAAGTCATTGTGTACTGAGCATGTCGCTTTTGTTTCCAATATATTCGCGGTGTTAATTCGAAATGGTTTTAATAAAATATTTTTTCCAAAACAATAATATATAAAACATGAATAGATTTTCATACTGGAACTCCAAGATTGTAATCTCTTCCTTTTTAAAATTTTCGGGAAAATTGTTTTGGTTAGTCACTACTATTTTTGTTAACTATTTTCTAACTAAGCTACGTAAGTGTCTGTTTTATAAAAATATGACGAACATTAGACTACTTAATGACTTCAATTAATAATAAATTCCAAATAATATCAGATCAATTTTTATTTTATGTATACAGGCATGTATTCAGGTATTTTTTGGTTTTACTCATATTTCCTCGCAAATATGTATACTAGTTACCATGCGTCATTCTTTCTCGTGTTACTATGGTTGTCAATTCATTTCTTTGTGAACTTCATTGCGTTCCAGCCATTGACGTTATTGTCATCCTATTTAACCTTTCTTTACCCGTGCACTAGTCTGCCAGACCGATAAATTATATTAGCGTCTTTTTTTGGGTGAAGAATGTTCAATGAATGTGAATGGTCTAAGAGATCCACGCGGGTATAGGTGTCACAGTTTTGAGTAAGTTATATGTTTGGTAAGTTATATTATTTGGGTTAATCCGTTTCTATTATTGAATTAATAGCATATATAACAAAAACAAACAAAAGAAATGAACGAAGAATTAAAAAAAATGATATAAAAATAAGTATCATCCTCCTCCTTTTGGAGGACGATGATGACGAAGATGACGGTGATTTCGAAGATCACGTTGAAGTATAGTGAGAAAGAAGTGATACTGAGGAAGACGTTGACTTTGATAGCAAAGTAGAGGTTCAAAGAGCTTCAAGTGATATCGTCAAAGATAATCAAACAAAATGCATCTCCTGAAAGAACCGCAAGACTCGATCCAACTGTACACTGTACATCTTTAAAGGAAATATTTTTGTATGGAACGCGCAATCATGGTACGACTGCTATGGTGGACCATCAATGGTGAATTATTTTATAGCCATTTATTGTTTTGTAGTTTTGTGAGCCAGAAAAATTTAAGCATTAGAAAATTAATAAACTTTGTATAAACAGCAGTGATTGTTTTGAAAGTCTATAGGTATCGAAATCAAAATGGTTCTTCATCTGAATGGATGCAGAATAACTTACATAAATCAAATTCGTAAAAAAATCAACTGTTAGGTGGGGGGGGGGGGGGGTTATGACCTCATTTTTAATTTTTTTTTTAGATGTGAGTTACAATTATTTTTGGCCTTGCTCGCTATGTACAAGGTTTATAATGTACCTCAATAGGAGTTCAGGTATTCTACTCTAGCTACTACCAGCTTTGTTGGAACGGGAGGGATTTGTCCGTGGAACTTGGAGCTTCTTCGCATTTGCCTATGTGGAGAGGGAACCACGGGAAACCTCTCTCAGAAGGAGTCGGACCTGAGGGGACCTTCCTATACGTTCTTATAATGTTAGGCTTTTGTTTTATTCGTTATTTATTACTTTTAATGTACTGACTATATTCTCTAAGGGTATGACCTCATTGTGCCCTACCTAACACTTGACTTTCTCACAAATTTAATTAATGGAAGATACTGTGCGTCTGTTGCACTACGAAGTAACTGCCAAATCTTTCGATGATGAGTGTGGTTTACACAAAGTTTGTTATTTTTCTAAAATTAGTAATTGTGTCCAATCACAAAGACAACGCTTTAAACATCAAAAAGATCTTATTTCTACTGTAATTTGTCTACTTTCACTAATCTTTTGACAATTCCAGAATTTATTTGACTATTTGCCTCCGTGTTCAGAATGTTCAGCTGGGTAACATGAGAATTGTGTGTTCCCTCATTCGTTCCTAAGCAGATCTATCATTCGATTCAACGCAGCGTTATTTCTTAGCGGTACATCGCTGCTTGTATTAGAACATGCAAGTACCGCTGTAATTCTATTCCAATACAATTGAAGATGTCGGCTATAAAGTCGGAATCTTCAGTTCAGTTCAATTCGGCCAATATTGAATTTCGAATTGGACACGTTGAGTAAGGCAAAGCGCGAAGGTAAATGGCAGAGCTTTCAGGGCTTTCCTTGTAGCATTCTGGATTATTGGATTGACGTCACCTTAGGTGCAGGTATACTAAATTTGTGTGTCGAGTGTCAGAAATTTGGCATCAAAAACTGGTGTGCTTCATTTGAGGACTGATTCTTTATTATTCCCTTTATATTAACTCGTGGCGACTGCTTGCTTGCTTGACGGCGTGCCGTCGAAAAGACTTTGGATCGATTTTTAACCCTTTTCCCGTGATCCAATTGAGCTGAAACTTGGCAAGTAGACTGGTGGCGACGATCAAGAAGATCTATCAAATTTTCGTTAAAAAAAATAATAATTATAGTATAATTTTGGATTTTTAGATATTTATTGGTTTCTTCAATTTGGAATCATTAGAAAAGTTTCTGGCAACGGCGGCCCGGTAACGTCGCGGAATGTTTTCTAAATTTGAATTACTCCGTCGGTGTACATAGTAGGTACTTCACTACGAATATCGAAAATCTAAATTGACCGACAAATGTTTTTAGAATTTAATCTTCAAAGCATGAAGTATCTTATCAAAGCTCAAAACATCTGACATTTTAGAAATATATCTATTAAATTACTGTAACTTTAGTGTTATGTTATATTTTTTAATTCATATTTAATTGTTGATATTTTTTACAAAGAAAGGGAGTATAATAAAAACTTGGTTTTTATGGGTTACTTTTTTTTTACATGTGAGTTTCGTGAACAAGAATTCATACATCCTAAGATTATAATAATTTTGAATAAATAAAGATAATTCAAGGCAGAGAACGAGTTGAATAAACCTATTATAGATCGTTATTTTCTTCTAAACATGTTCTCTTATATAAGGTGAAGGCATGGATACTAAACCATGAACTAATCCGCAAAGTCGAGGATTTTGAATGCGGCTCTATTGACGCATATTGAAAGTTTCCTGGGTGGATAGAGTGACAAATGTTGAAGTCCTCCGGCGTATGGAAAAAGATCGAGAAGTGCTGCGAACTATCAAGACAAGAAAGCTGGAGTATCTCGTACATATTATGAGAGGACAAAAAATAGTCTAAACCGACTCATCATCCTAAGTAAAACAAGTGGGAGAAGAAGCGTAGAAAGACGCCGCGTCTCATGGATGCGTAAGTTGAGGGACTGGTATAAGTGTAACTTGACTGAGTTGTTCTGTGCGGCAATAAATGAAGTCGTTATCGCCAGAAAGATCGCCAATCTCCGATAGAAGATGGCACCATAAGAAGAAGAAGTCTTCTACCATTAGTTCAGACCAATAAAGTATTGAATGAATGATAAATCGAACAAAAGAACGCAAAAAAATAAATAATTAATGGTAGTTTAGATGAATCTCTGTCAAAAATTAGAGGAAGAGATCCATTCAAGCATTTAGCACCCGTCCTGAGACAAGTTTCAAATACTACTATAAATATAATAGATTGCAACATATAACAGTTTTTTTTAGCAAATTTAATTGGGCTTTAAAAAAAGTTTCGCAAAAATGCAAAACACAAGGGAAAATAACATCAATCGTAACTTTGAGACGAAGGGTGGATGTGATATAGGGAATAACGCGAGACTTTGTAACAAGGGCGAAGGGTCAGGGTGGAAAAGGATACTGTTATGATGCTTCTAGATTACAGATCGCTTTATATTTGAAGAGAGGGCATAATGTGCCCTGTGAAATAAATTATCTCAAACCATTTTAATGATAAATGGGAATTAATTCTGTTTCTGTAGGTTTGAATGAATTCAGACACATTTGAAAATAATGCTTTGTATTTTGAATATTCTTTATAATATAAAATATGTAACTGATATTTTTATTTTATGTTGTATGTTAATGTTGTTTTTATGTTTAGAAACTTGTAATTATTTCTTTTCTTGATGGTTGGTATTGTTTTGAAGTCATATGGATTAGGTATGGTACATATGAATACGTGGAATACGTACCAAATATTGAAAAAATATTGTAATGAGATTCTAAGAAGAATTTACGCACTGTCCGTACCCCTGGAAAACAGGTCACTTGGAAAAACATTATGGAAACATCTAGAATGGTCTACAATTATCTACAACCTTCGCGAAATGTCTAAAAATTCCGAGAATCCTCTCCTTAACACTAGAAAGTTCGAAAACACCAGCATTTGGATATAAATAGTGCGTATGTAGGCCACCGCAGAGAGTTGTCGGGTTTGACAAGTCGATACAGTGTGAAGTACGCGCGAGCGGCAAAGCGAAGCCCAATGTGGTCAATAGTGAATTGCGAAGCGATAATTAAAGCGAATAATCGAGCGAAGTACCTAATTGGCAAAATAAATCAGAGCGATAATAGGATGGAATGTTCTAGTGAATGTTAAATACGTGTTCCCGAGCGATAATAAAGTGGCAAAGAAAAGCATTCAATTTTATTCGTTCATGTGACTTTGTACATTGAATAATTAATTAATAATTACTTTATAAATTGCTCATTTATTTCCAGTTTTAATGCTTTTCTCCCTAGCCACAACACGTAATAATATGATTAAACGTTTTCCCTAGAACGAAAATATGATACATGGGAAGAAAGAAAATTATTGTGTTATGTAAAATAAACTGTTAAAAGTGTGGAATAGGATGACGATGATGAAAAAGGAAAAAGCAATTATTAATAATATTTTTTATGATTATGACGTAAATTTTGTAGTTAGATTTATTTTGAGGTGGATAAAAATATTAAATACGTTCTCCATTTGAATGTCTGTGTCCCTACAACCCTTTTATATCACACCTTTTACATTACATCTGCGGCCACGTCTCCATCTGAGAGTAAATTAATTTTATTGATTAGCTTGTGTACGTCCATCATATCGATAATACAGTGTTATAGAAACCAGTTGAGGTCAAAAAATTAAGTTTTTTTTAAATTAAAAGCTGTTGACTACGCTACTTACTTAATTATGTACAGATTTTTTATATATTCGTCAGATGGACAAATAGTATAAATTTAAACCATTCTAATATTTGATTTATCTGAGCATGTCCGATATGTAGCGGACGCCAACTTTTCCCGTTGCCCTCAACAGTTAACTCTCATATTTTTTTATCATACTCTCCTCGCTAATAGCTACGTTCCACATGACCAAACAATCTCAGCGACACTTTCCTTATGCTATTGACCACGCTGTAGACAGGATTTACATTCGCTCTTTATTGGTTGCTCTTACCGTAAATAAAGCAATCTACAATAATTATTTATAAATTAAGATAAATTGAAGACTCCTCGAGAAAAACAATGAATGTCACTTTTTTGTGAAACTGAACTTTAAATGCCATCTATTGACTTTTTGGTGTACCTATTATTTTATACAACAAATCAGAATTGGGTAAAACCGTCGTGGTCCGCTCTAATAATTTAATTTATATATGTTTATCCATCGCAAGAAACAGGAATATCCGCCCGCCGAATATCAAAAAAACGTCATATTCAATTTGAAAGTACAAACATTTAATATACGTAGATAAATAGGATATGTTTATATAGTAATAAGTTGACACAATATTTATTTAAAAAGACCATTAGTGAAAGAAATATGAACTTTGAAACTATAAAAAAACTGTTTTTCTCTAAATACATATTTCTTGACATTCATTTTTGTTCCCGAGGAGTCTTTAATTATAGAAGTATCAAAAAGGCAAAGCTATTTATATGGGAAACACATATATAATAAACACATAATTTAAAGAGTAGCCACAGGGCTTATGAAATGTCTGGCTAAAAGATCACTTTACAAAGTGTAACGTTATCAATTTTTTATTATCAGTTATTTTAATGTTGTATAAATGTTATTTTTCTGACTTCTTTCAAACATTTGAAGAGACTGTGCTATAGCAATCTATGGATTATTGCATTTTGTAAAGTGATCACTTAAGCCACCTAAAACAAGTCATAAGCGCTGTGGCCATCCTATAAAGACCCCCGTTTATGTTTCTCATATAAATATATAGCTTCGTCTCAATGAGACTTCTATAGTTTATTTGTGGACAAGATCCAATTATTGTATTCTTACATAGAACATACATATAAAAATATTATTTTAATAATTATTTTAAAAATTCATCCCTTGATTACTCTAGATAATAATCACCACATCCGAAGGACGTTTATTTGGATTGTTATTCTTTTATTAAATCACATTTAAAAAATAAATTCGCATACGTAATTGTAACAAAACACAAATTGTACCCTTGTACGTGAGGTTCGACCAAAGAGAAAAAGTTCTAACAAACAAGTTTTAAAGCATAATGGGTTCGCATGACTTCTCTCCCCCTGTAATGCCATCTAACAAAGCCTTTTAGATCTCATTTAGTTTCGGAAAGATCAAAACCTAATTCTTTGAGAGGCAAGAACTTTCTGCCGAGTATAGGAAAAAGCTAAAGACAAAGTAAAAACCCGCCACGGTACTTATTTATATTTAAATCGTAAAACTTGCCAGTTTCAACATTTAAAAAAATGTCGATTCAAGCGAACGGAAACAATTTTGTTCAACGGGTGTTTTATATAAATATTATGGAAGATTTAAATTAGTATAGGATAAATGTTCAAAGTTTTTTTGTGAAACATTGTAGAAATTCATTTTTAATATGTTAAATATGAATTGGATTGAAAAACGCTATTTTTTTCCAAAATATATTTTAATAAAATGTTTGAACATTTTCGAGATGACTCTCATTATCAATAACATATTTTCACCTAAATTAAAAAAAATTACGGGGATTGGGTGTAATGAGAGATAATTGGTGATAATGAGAGTGATTTCGAAAGCGTTCTAACATTTAAACAAAATATATAGTGGAAAAAAACAGTTATTTAAATTATATTCATATTTAACATATAAGTATAGGACTTTTTTTTGAGAGGTACAAAACTTGAAAATAAATAAACACATAAAAATGGCGATAATGGACATTGTATTGTCTTTATTGGAAAGATAATTTCATGCCATTGGTGTTTGAATACAGTGACAGTACTACGTATTTCGTATTATAGTTTTGTTGTTGTTCTGCCATTACTCTATACATATTTAGACGGTAAACCAAACTCAGCACAAATCAGCTTTCAAATTGGCGGTCAGCGGCAATCGAAAAATTGGAATAAGTGTTGCCAAAAAAAAATAAACCTCTAAAAAAATTTTCAATATTTAAACACTAATTAACTTTACAATAAAGAAAATATCATTGCCACGATTTATAATACTATATATATAATTTAATTTTTAAGTTCTATATCTTTAAAAAAACACCTTACATGTAGACAAATTATAGACAATTACGGTCCTAAAATAATACTCAAAAGAATACTGAGTGTAAGCTGTCTGTAGGGTGGTAGATAGATTAAAGAAAATAGTTCTGAGATGGTTTGGTCACGTAGAATGTCTGAGCGATGAAAGGTTAGTTAATGAAAATATATGAGGCAGGAACAGAGGGCGCCCGAGAAAGACCTGGCATAATCAGACACTGCAAGTATTGGAGGATGGCCCTGTCAAAAGCCTCACAAACCGTAGAGCGTGCATGAGAAAATTTATACATGTAGCCGAAGCAAAAGTTGTGTGCCAAGATATAAGAATATGGCTTTGAATCCTATCTGCCTACTCCTTCGGGAAAATCGCGTGATAGTTAGTTAGTTAGTTAAGACTCAAATCTCCAAGCCTAAAAACAAGTTTTATAATATCAATCCTAAGTAATTTCTCTTACATATTATATTTAAATTGATTAGTTACTACAGTGAGATCTCAGATATTACCACTAACTTGTAAATATTATTGTATAAAGATAAATTTTAACAGTCGTTATATATTATTTACATTTTTTCAAACGTGTGATACATTCTTACCATAAATCAATAAAATTCCCCTTGTCAGAAAATGTTTATACATTTTAATTTAATGTTATACTATAATTATTTATCTTAATGATCTATATGTCATTGAATAAAATAGTTACAAACTATTTTTTAGCTTTTCGGCCTTAAAATATTAAAAATCCATGACTGCAGCCGCAATAGCATCCATCTCTTTAAATCCCCACTCTGTTTCAGTTTTCTGGGCATTATGTATATCCTAGTTTTCCTCTCGATCATTTTATAACTAGCTTGTGCATGTTAGGACTCATCTTACCCCACCATATACTCGTGTTCTGCCCAATGTCAAAAAAATTTAAATATGTAGAATTTCCTATAGATACATATATTTCCTTTTCAAATGTAACGAACAAATTGAATTATTTATAACTTAATATTGGCAGAAAAAATTAATTAAAAGATACATAATTGTCGGTGTACATAATCTTCTGGTATCGAAATAAATAATTATTGAATGCAAAGAAAGTAAGCAGTACTGATTAGAAGTAGGTATTAAATTATGACTAGTGGTGAGATAAACCATTATTTTAAACTTCATTGTAACTTAAAGTGATCATCGTTATAATCGAATATCTACCAACAACATAATAACTTTCACGAAAAATATTTCAGACGTCATTAGTATCACAGGAAGAATGCGTAAAAGCTCAGTTGATTAATTTATTTTACAAAATAGAATGTCCGGGAGGCAATATTTTTTCACGTCCAGTCAAGTGACAAAGTACCCGACAATTATATATTTATTTTATTCAAAATACGGCTGCATTTGGCCTGCGCTCGCGGGCCATTATTAAAAATGTGACACGCAAACGAGGAGAATTATTACGCCAGTAAAATAAATTACCTTTATTACATCGTTTATTTTTCGATTAAATTTGTCAGATAAATTCTTTCTGTTTTGAAGCACCTGAATAATGCACAAAGTCCTTTATTGCTCGCTCTTCCACATGCCCAGGTTCTAGGAGCACAGATGCAGCGAGCGATACAAGACAAGCAATTATAACCCTTGCTGCCTCCAAAGATTAGTTCTGTCTGCTGGTCAAACGATTTCCACTAGATTGCCCCAGCTATCTGCGCTGCTGAGATTTAAACCGGGGATTGAGAAATTGCGCTCAAGCAGTGCAACAGAAGAAAACATGTTACAGATTTTCTCAATATAAACAATAATTTTATTTTCTCTTTCTTCTTTCTTTCTTTCTTCTTCCCTTCTTTCTTCATTGTTCTCTTGTTAGAAGTCAAATCGAATACAACTCATCTATCTGGTGTCCCTATTACAATGTTCATGTTCATACTATAGAAAGAATTCAACATAAATTTTTACGCTACATAAATTTCCGTCTCCATATCCCAATAGAAAATCTTAACTATACAAACTTATTATATTTTACCGGTTTATTGCCACTATCGGACAGGAGAGTTTTATCCGATCTGATTTTATTATATAAAATTGTAAACTCGCATTACCACAGCCCTGAAATTTTGTCCTTAATAATGTTCCATGTACCCGGTCGAACTACTCGAGTGCCGACGCCTTTTTACTGTGACAATACTAGAACAAATGCTCACTACAACTCGCTAGTACCTAGAATACACAGGTTAGGTAACAATTATACAAACATAGCGGACGTGTTTGGTTCTGGCCTGTCACAGTATAGGGGCGCGATACTGAGAGCGCTTCATTCCGCCATAATGTAAATTATATACACTTTCTTTTTTTTGTTTTTCTCTCTGTTTATATTATTTTTGCAAATAACTGTTATATACCTACATATGTAAAAGCCTATTTACGCGTAAATGAATGAATGAATGAATGAATGAATGAATGAATGAATGAATAATTTATTCTTAATTTAACAAAATACTCTGTGAGCACAAATATAAATTGATACATATAATCGTACCTGCAATTTTGTTTGTTTGTATTGAATTTGCTTGCAGAGTGTTTAAATGAAACGTGCAAAAATTTGAGTAAAGGTGTAATATAAAATTCTGAACAAAAAATGTAATACCACAAATTTATCTTAAACGGCCCATTACCGATGTATTGCACATCCCGTGAAAAATTTAATTAAAAACAATTTATTTATTTTCAAAGATGTATTTCTGAATGTAAAGTAAGCGTGCTGGACTACACTCATTTATAAAAAATAATATAAATAAAGTGGATAAATAGTTTTCTTGGTTTAGGAGTTTAAAGTTTAAATATTGTGGTTAAACACAATCTATAGATAGAATCGACCTTGCATAAGTGGCACTGTACTTAAATTCGAAGTTTATTATTAATTTAAAATAATTAATTAATTAGAATAATTAATTAAGAAAAATAAGAAGAATGAGTAAGAGGGATGTATCTACAGAAAAAAATCAATTGTGGGGTATAAAAGCAAGGGAAGCAATATACAAAAAATTAAAAAAATATTTATTTTCTTTGATTATTTTGCTACCCATTTTATCTCAGTCCTAAGCTAGCCACCTCTTCTATGATTTCACCCATTATAAGATTGAACAGAAAAGGTCTCAGACTGTCTCCCTGTCTTATACCATTAATCGCCATAATTAATTCATGTATATTATTATTATTTTTATTAACAATTATTTTACAAAATCAGTTTATTATTTAAATAAAATAATATTTTAAATGCTGATGCTTTATTTTATCGTACATCATACATGTTGGTGACATCTGTAGAATTGTATAGTGAATTACTTCCATTTAAATAATGGAATTTATTTGAGAGAAATAATAATTGATCCTATAGGGTACTTTAAACGAGAAACCTTTCCTTTCAAATACAGATTAAATCTAAATGATGACATGGGATTTTAGTAGGAAGTAGATATATATATAAATACTTAATACGATTTACACAAGGTTTCATAATTATATCATAGGCGTATAATAATATAAGTACATTGTAACGAGGTGATGAGCCAAAAAAGTTGCGCCCTGTCAAAATCTCTCCGCGTAATTTCTCTAAGATAACAGCACTATTGAACACTCTGGAATCGCCTAGAGTCTCTCGTAATCTCTGGAACGCTCCACAAGTTTCTCAAAATGTCTAAGCAGAAATCGTAAAATCGTAAAAGGCATTTATTTACCTATAAATACAAGGGCGTCACGCGACTCGGAGTCAACCGGCGCGACATTAGCAACGAAGCGATCGCAGTGTGACCAGCAGTATTCCAGCGATAGTAAATAAACAATGTATCTGTCGGCGGGCGAGGAGTTTTTCTAAGTGCGAATATTGAATGGAATTTTCTAAAAAAGTGATCGAAGCGATAAAAACACGTTGTAACAGTGTGAATATTCTAGAAATATTTAGAAACTTTAAATTGAAGATAACAGTGTTCTGAATCCATTCGTGTCCAGTGAATTTTCAATACAATATAATAGTGTGTGAACACAAAGTATATCCTCTTTCAGTCACCTCAACACCATGACTGACACCTCTGGGAGGCGGACAGGAACAATGGCGCTCGCCCGGATGTAGATACGGCTCCACACTTCACAGAACCTCCACGGAGATAACTATAGCTTCCTTCCGTGGGGACCACGGAAGCACCGGACACGGATGCTGTGTTTAATGTGATATTGTGTTTACTTTCTATGGCACTTATCTCGTAAAGGTTTGTATTTATTTCCTTTTTAATAGCCAGATAGATACCAGGTTCTTTACGACCTCGGTAGTCTTACAAGGACATTAAGTACAATGCAAAAATAAATTAAATAAATTGATTAATAAATTAAGTACAGAAATAAAAATCCTTTTTTTGGTTGTGGAAAAATTATAAAGAAAAAGAGAAGAAACAAACGTTTAAAATACGATAAGTTTAGAATATAGAATTAGGAAGAATAACAAGATATTAATTACAAAAACACTTCAATTACAAAAACACACGGGTTTTAAAGTTAAAGATATTCAATTACAAAAAGACACGGGATTTAAGGTTAATGATATTCAATTATATATAAAAATACGTGGGCTTTAAGATTAAAGATATTTTAGTATAAAAACACACTTGTTTTAAGGTTAAACATATTCAATATTTAAAAACAAACGGGTTTTAAGGTTAAAGATATTCAATTACAAAAACACACGGGTTTTAAGGTTAAAAAAAATTAGCACACGTGACGCACTTTATCATTCAATCAATATGTATTTATTTAATATAATAATACCGTCTGTCTGTAGTAAAGTCCTTAATTGTCTGACACGCAATCAGCGCACGGCGTATTTTAAATGGTCACGCAAGGCAGGTCGTTATTATTATTTCCGTGATTGTTCACGGATGTATGGCTAGTGCATTTTATAAAATGAGTTTAAAACTGAGCCCAGAGCATTATGAGTATCTTGGTGAAGCCTAATGAATCTCGCTGTAGTCAAAAGGCATCAAAGGCATTTCGAATAGAATCTAAGAGGTAATCCACCACCCTGAACGATTTTTTGAATTTCTCTTCCAAATAGTACAAGCTTTAATATACGTGCAATATATTTGCTCTTAAATTAATGAAAAATATTAATCAATATTTCATCTATGTTAAGTTTAGACATAATATATTTTCAAAGTCATATTTAAATTTTGTAGATTTTTAAAAAAAGCAATCATTTTGTGGCTTGTCATTATAATATTAATAAATAATATATATATCGACATATTAAATACAATGTCAACTGTATTAGAAGGATCAAACATTCTTCAGGACACGGCAGTATATAAGCTAATTATGCTACCTAAACTATATTGTATATTATATATGAGTATCAACAAAATAGCTTTAAAATATTTTATTTAAACTTAAATTTATAATGATCATTTAATTGGGTTAAAAAATCAACTATGTAAACTCTAAGTGAGTTTTATTATAATTTTCTATTTTACTTACTCGAGTTTCGAGAGTGTTAAAAACTCTCATTGTCAGGTAAAGTATACTAACTACTCAAATTTAGAATTTTTTTTTCATGGATTAGGTGGAAATATAAATAATTAATTGATTTAGTACTGACAAAATGGAGATAACTGGTGATTGTAACTGGAATATTGAGAGAAGAAGAGTTTGTGAAAGTAATTTTGCTAAGCAAATCAACAGTAGTGTTAAAAATTAATTAGAATTAATATAATTTTAACAAAAATATATTATATTTCAAAACAAGTATTAAACAATTTCAAATAAACTTTAAAGTCGCAGGATAATTATTATTAGCTTAGCCGTAAACCCTTGAAAAATCATCGGACATATTAATAATTATTAACGTCCCTTGCGTGTAACTTGAAGCGCGCTCTGATTGATGTGTCACAATCGGGAGCTCGGGCCTCATAAGCGGCTAGTCATCATCAGTGTTGTTGTTGTAATTCCAGCCTTATTCCAGCATATTACGGACAGACAGAAATTATAAATTAGGAATGTTGGTTAAGATATTTAAGAATTACAAAAATACTTTATTACAGTGAAATCTTCATTCACCCGTGCTTCATTTAGCAGTCAGTTTGATCATGGCATTCTTTGGAAAACAAAAAACAACTTAAATAAAAAAAAATATTTCCCTACATTTTAAATTCTATTTATACTTGTTTATCAAAAAGGTCGTAGGCTTATTCTTAGACTTATAAGATGACGGGACGCTGAGTGCTTACTTTGCTAATGAACTGAACATCCGTTTCCAGGTCACCGGAAATAAACCGGAACCGGAACAAGGTCAACATCGCCACCCACTGCTCAATTTTCATGACTGTATTCCGCGAACATCCCCGAAATTGAGAATTTCGGTCATGTAAATATGCTTACAAATACTTTGCTCCTTTAAGAAACTTGATAATTTTAATATCGAGGGTTTAAGAAAACCGGAGGCTTTTTATTAAGTATATTATGCACATAAATTAACGTTTTTTTAGTGAAAGTTAAATTTCAGAACCAAATGATTAAATCCTCATATTTTTTCTCAGACGTCTATACATATCGTATTTTTTAAACAATAAAATATTTTTCAATGCTAAATTATATAAGCAAAAAAATACAGCAAATAAATCACTTAATGAAACCACAAAGATAAATTTGTTCCTAAGACATCATAACAAATAAAAATAACATAACATGATTAAAAACAATTACACTGATATCAAAAAACTAAAAAAATCACATTTCATAATATTTCAAAACCTAATTTAATTTTGTTCGCTTGTTCGCCACTTGCACTGCACATACTTAATCGCTGTGCATATCATGCACCTATCAAACATAATAATTTCGTTGTCCGTCCATTCATCCGTCCGCCTGTCTGTCTGTCTGTCCCCGTAACATAACCGTGTAATGTCCATAATTTTGTTCGAATTCATGGATATAAAAGAACAAATTAAACCCCGGGCCAGCAAACCTTAACCTGTCGCTCTATGCTTGTTGCTACCACCACCACTCCGTGGACCAGCAAAATATAAACTACAAAATATATACTAGGGCTTCGCAAAGACGTCATTTTTGGCGGGTCACAGCTAGTCTAAAATAAAAAATTATGTCATTATGAGCCTGTTTAACGATTTTGATTATTATATTATCATTGAATTAATTTTGAACTTGCCATCGATTTGCCATCATAATTCATCCTTTTTTTATTTTAGTTTCATTCGCAGTTACATAATTAAATAAGAAAATGAGTTTAAGACAAAATTGTAAGTGCTGAACAAGACACAGCGGGCTTTGAAAAGCAAAAGAGGATTGCTTATATAAAAATGAAATCAGATCAGTAGAAGAAAAAGTTAAGGAATTTAAGAAAATTCTAATAAATTCATAAAATTGGGAGCCCGAAGATTATGAAATTACATATATATATATCGCTCATAATAAAACAGTACCTCGCATACCACACGATTTTATCGAAATCAAGTTTTGTTGGGTAATTGTCTTTAATATGTGTGGATATGTAATCTGGCAAAAGCTTGAACAATAGAATTGACATTAACATAATATAATAATATAATATAATACAATACAACATAATATAATAACATAAAATAACATAAAAATAACAAAAATATATAATAATACACGAACGTTCAATGTCACGTCGAAAAAAATATGGTTGATATGCAATGAAGTTAGATGCATATCGCTTGATGTTACCAATATTGAAATTGAAAAACTACTTGTTGAGATATGGAGGGTGGTCCAATTTAGTTACCGGTCCAATATACCATACTTTATATTTTATACTTTCCCCTATATTTATATTTCCTCTATAAAGCAGGCCGATGACACTTGTAATTGGAATAGTGGTCTGAGTTTTAAATATTAATGTATTGTTTTTATATATTTTTTACCAAATATTCTCATACAAAAATTAAGCATTAAAATGCGTATTTCTGTTTATTTTATTTCAATCAGTTTTCTTTTAAATTAATCTAAAAAGATTGAAGCGTTTTGTAAGCTGAACTTTTATTCGTATGCGGTTTAGAGTTTCAAGGGGTTTATTATGAAAAATATTCATGAAATTAACTTTATTTCCTTTTAACTACTTAGGTGCGAAGTGGATTTTCAAAGGGTGGCCGAAAGGTTGGTGTTTATCTCACTAAGCTACTTAGGAGCCTAGTAAAATGATGGATGTTTAAAGTTTGAGCTACTCCTTTAATATTAATTTTATTCAGAGCATTAAAACGAAAGAATCTTTCTCGTTCAATTAGAATTTTGGAAACGTCAGTTTTATTTTGGTACGAGAACATTAAATTAAATACCAAATGGCCATGATGCGTAGATGTAAATAGAAAAATAACTTTACGTTGAATTATTTAGAATAAATATTTAAACTTTAAAATATCAAAATAAATGTCACGAGAGCATGGCTATGGGAAAATGAAACATTATAAATTAATTCAAATTTATAAATTGAATTAATTCATTGAACACGAATTTAATCTGAGCACCGCTATTTAATTCACATTAAATTTAATAATTCGCACTAATTATTTTTGCTGCATTCTTTGTCTATCACCAGGGCGTTCCTTTCATAACGCTAGTACTTAAGTAACAACTCGTGTCAATCGCTTGTTTTTTGTCTCTGGTCAAATTGCCCCCGTCCGCTAATTTCTATGGTCGCGCATCGGATCGTCGTCTCTTTGTCGCTTCTCAAAGACAACTGACTCGTGCGCACTTGCATCGCTTTCGTACACAAATTTTGGTTTCGCGAATGTTCGACCTGTTTCTCCATATTTCTAGTAATTTCTGGTTTCTTAAAGAATAGGGTAGTTGATTTTAGATTCTTGTGGACTATTCGATAGATTTCGATAATGCTTAGTTAGTATTGATTTTTGGACTCTCGTGACAATATTTAATAAAAAAGGGTTTCTAGTAGGTGCTTGAATGTGAATCATGTTTAAAAGAATCACATTATTTGATATTTTGAAAATAAAAAGTAAGTTGTATATTTTTCGTCTATTTGATAAAGTTTGTAAATTAGTGACAGTTAACAAAAAAGTTGTAGGCAAAATATTCAATCGGAATATTCAGTCTAATTTTAATGTTACACAGCAATTTATATTAGACATTTCATTGGTTTTTATATTGATATCATAACAAATGTAAGGTTTGTAAATTAGTGATAGTTAACAAAATATTTGTTAAAGTATGCAAGATTTGTAAATTAGTGACAGTTAACAAAAAATTGAAAGCAATATATTCAATCGGAATATTCAATCTAATTTTAATGTTACGCAGTAATTTATATTGGAAAGTTCGATGGTTTTTATATGAATATCATTAAAAGGACTCTACAAGTAGATTAGGTACATTAAATAATACTCCTGAAAAGTTCATAACAAAGCAATTTGATTAAGTTTTGAGAACATCTTAATACAAATCCTATCCAAATATTGGAGAACAGCTCTGTTAAGAGCTTCAATAAAAAGAAAGTGGATGAGGCAAAAGTGGAGTGCCAGAGTGTGGCTTTCTATCCTCTCTGCCTACTCCTGCGGAGAAACGGGGTGACTATTAGTAAGCGAGTTAGAGTATGTATGTATCAAAAGTATGTAACGCAACATTGGAAAACGTGCTCGGACCGCTCGCGTTAGCGATATGCCTCGCCGGCGCAAAACATGCAATAAGGCAGCTCGCGTAGATGCAAAATTGTACCCGTTTGTGGTGGGAAAAACAAAGTTGCGGCTCCAGTTGGTGGCATCTGATTGACTCTTCTGTTGCGTCACTCGATGTATTTTATCTCGCTGCATTTCATTGCGTTGCATTTTATTTTATTTATTTATTTATTACGGAAATAAAACACAAGAGACAAATAAGACACAAGTTAATGATACGAGTTATCTGAATGGAACATACTAACACAGTATACTAAGAACAGTAAAACGTCTTCATACAAACTGGCCGCTACCCATTAGAATGTGTGCGTGCGTGCTCGGCGCCGTGTACGCACGCACTGTGACGCACACATTGACATAGAATATGGGGGCCTAAGGCAGCAGCAGTAAGGGCCGTGCCTTCGGTGCCATTATAAAAAAATGCGCTTCCTGAAAAAATGCCTTTTTTATGTTTGTGGTGCTTTACCAAAAAGGTGTGTTGATTATCACAAAGACTGTGAGTTTTTAAAAGTCTACGTTGATGTTAATCAGCGTTCTTGCAATTTTAGTGCAGAAACTAGGTATACTGATTACAGAAATTTTCGGGTTTCGTGTCTACCTTATGCGTCGGAATTTCAAACGCTACGAGTAAAGTAACAACCCTAGCGTCAATGCAAGAGTAGGCTAATAACTCGCCGACAGGCCGGAGATAAACTACTGTTCTGGGTATACTGTGATACTAACCTGTGTCATAACGTATTTCAAATAGAAAAAAATTGAAACAATAAGAATAACAAATAAAGAACGAAAAACAAGAACAGTAGCAACAAAATGGAGAATGTGAATATAATAGTAACATATTGAAATTAGTGAAAATAAAACGAAGACATAATAAGATAAGCAAGTGAAACGTCATTTTTATTTTTCGTCGCAGAACATTTTATAAGTACCTATATGCATTTGGATATTAATTAAATGTTGCGATGCAGAATAATATTCATATGGATTTTTAGTTCACATATGGGGTATAAAAGCAATGGGAGCAATATCTTATTTATAATGTACTAAATTTGAGTTTTGAAAGAAAACATAGCCTATAAATTAATAGAGAACATGATTTTGGAAGGGATAGATACATAAAATCTATAATTCAATACATTTTAGATAAGTAATCCTCTATGACCGCACTCAAAACTTTTTTTTTGGATATTGTTGCCTTTGCTTTTACATCAATTAACACCATCCATTTTCTGAAAATACCATATCTTCATTTGAGTGATAAAAAACTTAAAAATAAAACTTCCTCATATATTTTTTTACAAAATGAATTTATTTAAATTTAATGATAAATGGAATGATTTGAAATTTTATAACCTCGAAAAACTTTTACTTTCAAGAACTTGAATTTTGTGAGCAAAAAATATATTTAAAGTTAAATGACATATTTTTTCAATACCTACTTGGTCAATACCTGTGGCGTGTTTGAAAATGTGTATGTGTGAGTTTTAGAATAACTGCTTTTAAAAAATGTTCACTGGTATGTGTGAGTTTTAGAATAACTGCCTTTAAAAAATGTTCCCACGTTTAAGAAAAATCATATCAAAATCACATGAATCAAAAATATCCGCTTGATCTATTAAATCATTTAAGAATACGTTTATATCATTTTCGTTTATCTAAGGTGATTCTATTAATATGCCTCATTTTTACTCCCTTTATTTTAACTCGTAGCGTCTGCTGCTTGCTTGCTTGTCTGACGAAAAAACTTTGGATCGATTTTTAACCCCTTTCCCGTGATCCAATCGAGCTAAAACTTTGCAAGCAGACTCGTGGCGACGATAAAAACGATCTGACAAATTTTCTTTAAAAAAAATTAATGAATATACCTAGTATAATTATGGATTTTTCAAAATTTTAATGGTTTTTTCAAATTGGAACCAATACCAACGAGTAATTAGCCCAACGCGTGTATAGACACGAAACCTGATTCAATGAAAAAGGGAGTACAATAAAAACTTGATATTTATGGGTTAGTATTTTTGTTTCTACACTGGTCGATATTTTCTTGCAACAAATAAAATATGAATATTTAACCAACACGAATGGGTAAAGTCGAGGAGAGAATGATAAGATAATTGTAAGAGAGATGTGTGCGACGAATGTGATCAGGTAAACTAGACACCGGGTCGTGTTGATTGCCGCAGAAAATTGATGAGCAAAATATGTAAAAATCAAGATAAAAATTTTTGTGTGTCAGGACAGAATAGTGTGTCGCTCTATTCTCTCTAACTATGCACTCTAGAAACGGCATACTGGTATGTTAATTAGTTAATTGATTAGCACATGTTAAGCACATGGTTTACGTGCTGTGAAAATTCATTGCTTCCATTACAATGGTTAGGTTACGTGTAAATAAAACAAAACGATTTTCCCGCCTTCCAGCGCTAAACTGACTAATGGCTATATCCATCTTTTTAATGTATCACAATTTATTTACTAAAATAACAATGGCTTAATGAATAAAATATCATTATTTATGAATAACATGTATAAATTATGACATGAACATTAATATTTTAAACCTTATACCTACATATTATGTAGGTATACAGTTTAAAATAATAATGTTTATCAGTTAAGCACGTTGAACCACTATTTTACGTAAGGTTGGTTGTATCAACTTGGTTTATTGTAATAGTCATGCTTAAAAAAACATTTTTCAAAAACTTGTTATTTACTTCTTCAATAAATGCAAATTCACTTTGTGGTAACATTTTAAATTATTAAAATTAAAAACAAGTAACTTTGTTTTAACCACTGATTTTATTTTAACAAACACTCGACATGTTTCGGGAACCAACGGTCCCTTCTTCAAGAGAATACAAGGTATACTGAAGAATCATAACAAGTATAGATCTTAATTTATAAAGTCATAGAAAAATAACAAACAAAGAAAATGCACAGGCATAGATTACCCCCGGAACATAGACAAAACATAGAAATCAAAGACAAGAATGTCTAATCTAATCTAATGTGTTTGTTAAAATAAAATCAGTGGTTAAAACAAATTAACTTGTTTTTAATTTTAATAACTTGTTATTTAATTGATAAAGACGCAAGAATATTTAATAATTTTACATTGTGGAAGTCCATTGTAATTAACTTTTGAAAAACTTAAAAAAAATACTATTAAAGAGTTAGGGTTATTATTACGGTTGTTGGACATATTTAAGTGTTAAATAAAATGGATATTTTATAGGAACCGTATATTTTACTGAGAAAGGTCAGCAAATCTCGGCCTTTTGCTGACCTTTAGCGCTACACCTCCGCACTGATATGACGCTCTCCAGATGACGCTGAATAAGACTTCAGCGAAACGTCAATATTTGCTTCTCAGTAAAAAAAATACGGTTCGTATAAAATATCCGTTTTATTTAACATATAAAAATTAATACTAGTTATGTATAACTAACGTTACCAACCTTTTTGAATTTCAATTGTAAATTAAATAGGTATTTAATTATTAATTTTAGTATACTCATATATCAATTTGTCAGAAAAAAGATGTTTTAATACATCAATCTTAAATGTAAACATTTTTGTATATCATTTTTAAATTATGCTAATTTTGAAAATGAAATAATGTTTTAATTGGATTCTAGTAACAGCTATGGATGGACATCCGAAATTAGTGTTATTGGGGATAACACAATTTTAGATAATACCTGCATCATCTGTTTATTGCTAGATATATTAATAAACAATTTATTTATAAGTACTTAAGTACCGAAAATGATGCAGTTAGTATCGAAAAAGTTTTAATTTTAAATTAAAGTGTTAAAGTATGAATCGAAAAATCTATGCTCTTATTGTAAACCAAGTTGGTACAAATGGCCTTTAGACTTTTCTCCCGGAATACCTTACCCTTGTCTTTCACTTTGTTTTTATGCCTCTTTAATTTTGGTACAACTTTAATTACAACTTAAAAAGTTCTGCCAAAAATATAGGCCTTTAAGTAAATCAGCAGCAGACTAAATACATAGCTATTGGCTGCACCCAACAAACCCCAATAGTCTCAAGTGGAAGCCAACATTTTGAAACGGTACCAAGATTCATATACCTTGGCTCCCTGACAACAAGAAGTAATAATACTATGTAAGAGATCCAGAAGCGCACAGTGAGGGCAAATTGCTGTTATTTTCGCCTCTAAAATCAGAAAAAAATCCAGATTGCTACCCAGAAATACTAAAATATTGGTCTGCAAAACTCTCGTTAGACCCGTGCTCACATATGCAGCTGAGATATTTTATTTATTTTTTATTTATTTATCAATTAAAGCCTTATAGGGCTTTTACAACAGATAGGTAAAGTGTACATTGAACAGAATATATGGTTTAAAGAAAAAAAAAATGACAGAAGTGGAAAGAAATACTTAAAATACGGATACAAATATATAAAGATAAATATAATATAAAGTGAAAAGCAAGTACATAAAAAGCAGCATTAAAAAAACATAAAATAATAGAAATTTAAAAACAAAAAAGTAATAATGTAGAGTGAAAAGCAATATCACAAACTTTGAAAGTCATAATATAATAAAAAATATACATACAAATAGAAATCAATTAGTAAAGTCCAATTCGACAAATACTAGAGCTTGACCAACGTAAAAGACATGGGTAGTAAGAGAAATGAGGGAGCGCTGGACATTTTCGAAAGGAAAAATTATCTTTAGACAGTAAAATTTTACTAGACAATGGTCTTTGACGCAGACGTTATAACAATGAGCGCTATACTTTTGATTACGGAGCTAAGCGTCACAAGGTTTGCAAAATTGGGAAGACTTCGGTGGCTGGGTCATGTGAAGTGAATGACAGAACATCAAGCACCGAAGTCCCTGCTGAATTCCAGACCAATAGGGCGAAGGAGCTCAGCAAGGCACAAATTAAGATGGAGCGATAATATCCTCAAAGAATATCTGCCTGCAATTCAGAACTGGAAAAACTGGCACTGGACCGAAGTGAGTGGGGGAAGACTCTTGGGAAGGCCAAGATCAACCAGGGCTTGTAGAACCAAAAGCGCTAATGAATTTTGGTACGCTTTCTAATCTTTTAACTTTTCTACTTATCGATTACATGTTTGAAAAATCTTTATACGATAGAGTGAGGAATGAACAAATGAAGAGTGAATCTGATTCTGTCTGTAGCATAATATATGACGTAATAGGCAATAGCATCCCTATACGATGAAAGCAGTGCATGCGTAAGTATTAATGAGGCATTTACATCACGGTTCAATATTACAAATGGTATCAAACAGGGATGCCTAATTTCGCAATTTTAATGGATAGTTGGATAATTGTATGAAAGCACTAAACTCGAAGCGAGAATAGACCAATTCATCATATTCTGCGGATGATGCAGTATTAGCAGTTAATAGGAAAGCTGATCTCTAGCCCCCGGTGGCCAGTTTGTCCGATGTATGCAAGAAGAGTGAACTTCTGATGAATGATAACGATTCAAATGTTTGCCATGATTTTCGAGAGAGGCAAACAAGTATATAAGTGTAATGGTAAAAAATAAATGTTTAGAACAAGTGAACAAGTTTGTGTATTAGGAAAATATGGAAGTATAATGCTAGCTGTAGCGTAGAAGAAAGAACAAAGAAAGGATCACTGATATGGTTTGGTCGTATGAAATGCACGAGTGAGAGGATGATGGAGAGAAAACAGTTTTATACTTACTACCTGTCTCCGAGAGATTATGTTACTCTCGAAACTTAAGTAGTAAAATATTATTTAACTCGCGTAGAGGTAACAAAGTCAAAGTTTTTTATCCAATTTGATGTCAAAATCAATGTAACTTCTACGTTATGTTTAGTTTGAAATTGACAAATCAAAGAAATCTATTTTGGACTCTCTAATTAAGTCAAACAGTAAAGTCCGCCGACGTAACTAATACATATTGCACACTGGCGACCTCTATTGTAGAAGTGAACGCTCCATAACAAAGTACATATAATTTATGGCCTCGAAAGCAGTAATCAGTCCGCCCTCTACCTCCGCGGGTAAAGGTCGTCCTCCTGATGACGTTGAATAAGCATTCAACGAAACGTCGAGAATCGTTTCTTGGAAAAACATACGGTTCGTATAAAATATCCGCAACTATTTACAGTTAAATATGTCTAACGACCGTAATAACAACCTTAACTCTTTAATAAGTCAAACAATTGAAATTTTTATATTTTACGTAAATAAACAATTTTATTTATTTATTTATTTATTTCAAAAAAATCCTTGTTTACAAATAAAGGTACTTAATACTAGTTTAACAATAAAATATAAGATAAATTACACATTTTTTTTGTTAAATTTGTGGATTATGCCACTCTACTAGGCTACGCCTGTCCTAGAGTGGCGTTATAGAACACAATTACAATATAAATTTGAATTCAACAGTGATATTTATTTTCATAAGGTAGTAATTATATATCTACAAAGTATCAAGTGTAATAATGTTAGTGAAAGTTGAGTGAGTCATAAGTTCAAGTATAAATATGTGTAGAATAATTGTTTAATGTAAAAAGGGTTAAAGTTTTGTTTAAGATTATTTTTTATTTTCCTTAATTAATTTATTTATTTATATAGGTATATATTTTTATTTGTAGACATTATTATGCAATTACAGTAAGTAAATTTTCAGTTGCTGTTCTACCTTTGGAGGTAAGCCAGTTGTTTGCTAAAGCTTTTATTTTAAAGATCTATTACTTTAAAATTTGTACCATGGATAAATATTGGACAAATGTAAACATTAATTATTTTAAAATATAAACAAGAACAATATAAAGATAGTCATATACAGAAAATAGAACAATTCAATGTAATTATAAATATGAACAATAATTTTATACAATATGTATCAATGAAATTAAAATTATAAACAGAAATTTTGAATAATAATAAAGATTCATCAGTTGTGAATATAAAATAAGATTCATCAAATTGCTTTAGTCTCCATACGTGACGCTCACTGGATGCTGGAGCGCGGCGTTTCCCTGCAGCGATGCGTAATTTAGTTTAACCGACGATCCGAAGCCGCCCGTATTAAATCACAACCTCCTTCGGGATAAGTTTGTCACCCCCAGTTGTTGCGCCGCTGATATTTGTTATGTGAAAAGTTTAAATTACTAATGACACCCTCGCCCGACCCTAGCGGAGACGTTCAGGGGCGGCTCCCGCGAAGTTGCTCCAGGAGTTGGGGGGAATGTTTAATGCTGCTCGCACGTTTAGAACTTACCCGTGTAAAATTGTTTTTTGTTTGGTAACTTACACGAGAAACATTTATCTCCGTACTTCTAGTTCCTACCTCTCTTAATTACGCTCAAAGTAGAAGAAATAACTTATATATATTTTTTGCTATGTATTACTGGACTTCAATAATTGTAATTATATAAACCAACCATTAAATCACGTTGTTGATGAAATAAGCATTAAAAATGTCTTCTGCAAAAAAATAATCTTCTAAACAATTCTCCTTTTCTCTCAATATTCTCGTTATAGCCACCCTTCCACCTCACACGAGTAACTTCAGTTCATTTTGTTAGTACTTAATTAATTAAAGGTGTTTCTATCTAAGCCATGTTCTATATTCGGTTGTATTTTTTTTAAATAGCATCAACTATTTTTAAATTAAACGAAGGGCTTGTTTTATGAAAAAAGGACTAACTTACTGGTCTCCAGGAATGGGGCTTGAACAGTTGACCACAGGATTACGAGAGTCAAAAATCACTAGGCCAACAAATTACTCTTTTATCCTACTCTCAAAACTCGAGTAGTGCAATGTATAATGAAACCCAAGTAGAGGTGTGGATTTAAAAATCAGTTTCCCCACGCGTTTTGACCATTGCCCAAATGTCCACGGAAAATCAATCGGGCAAGAAAAAACACGCGCAATCTAAAGCGCGGACGTTTGTGTTTACATACAGCAGATAGTATAGTGAAGTGGGACCCAACATAGACCCAAAACCGTTCTAAGAGCAAGAGCTCCCGTATCGGTCCGATGTGTTTATATACAGATAAGATCGACGTCGGAGATTAGAAACTGCTGAAATGGCGCGTCTCACTTTGAATACAGAAAGATAAAAATGAAAAATGTAAACCCGAATTCCGCTGAGAGCAAAAATCTCACGAAGACAAAGGAATGTTAATATGCTAACGGCCTCTTTCTCAAACATGTTTTTTGTACACGTCTTTACAAAAAAATCGGGATATACAACACGTAGTGGCGAAGTTCCAAGTTATTTAGGTCACGCTGCCCGATGTCCGCTACTCATAGCATCACCTAGCTACGTAGCTCATTGCTCTCTACGCCATTCGACCAATTTCCAACCTGCAGTAGCTACGACATCAAACACAATCGCTACGCCACTCATCTCATTCTTCGGTATTCCTCCAGTCTCCGATCCATCGATCATTGTCAAGCTTATCGCTCCACTGTCTTCGCAACCTCCAGCAGCGAACATTATCTGCTTCCGGTGGTACTCCCTGTCGAATCCTCGACCTCACCGCAATACGCCAACTACATCAGTCATCAGCACCATCTCAAGCTTCATGATACCGACATCTTCACTCGACGATCTTCACTCCAACGATAGCACTACCCATCCCACAACCACGCTCGAAGATCACCCTTCATCAACGCCACATGGATCCCGGTGCATCGACCTGCAGCTGCATAGCTGACGACCCCGCTGGCTACCAAGGTCGAGCAAAATAAGGAAAAAGGAAAAAATCTATTTATAAATATTATAAATTAAGGAATCCCCAAAAGCAATTGAATTGAATGAATAACTCATTATTTAATATATTCTCTATTTCAAGGTCCCCTGTTGAAACCCACCCCATACTCCCGCCACAAATGAGGCCACGCCCCACCCAATATTTGATTATTTAAATATTTAATTCGTGGAACAGTTTCTGACGAGGATTCATTAAAAACCGCAGTACAAAACAAAAATAAATGATTTAATGTAGCTTGTTGTTATTTTTACTTACTTACTGATGATCTATATTCTAATGACATTCAAAACAACCGAGTAATTGAAGAAAGAATAAAAAAATTGAAGAACAAGAAAACTTTATCAATTTATTTGTATGTACTATATACACACACATACAAATACATCCCTAGATATAAAAAATCTGTCGGCAATATAAAGCATACAAGAAGTCACTATAATCAATCAGAACTGATTTTCCACCCCCAATACTACAGTCTCAAGAGGATTCATCACTGACGGATTTTCCCGAGTGCTGTTTTTTTTTTATAAAATCCCTCAGATAATCAAGTTGATTGTGTTCAACTGTTCTGTGAATTATATTCCCATGGCTCCTACAGATAAAAATGCATATACCAACTGCGTAGTTGACTTTTCAAAGTAATAAAGTAATACCGTGGTCTAGTGCTTAGTAGCTTCTACAATAAAAATATACAATAAATAATGTCTCCACAAAGTTCAAGCCTTCATACAGAAGAAAAATATTATTTGAACAGTTAAAAATATGTTTTTTCAGATTTTAAATTTTCACTTGGAGCAGTTAGCGATCGGGAATCCCACTTATTTTTCACACGCATGGAAATGCGTGTGAAAAATAATAAACAAATGCATCTGAATTCAGTTCAGAATTCAGATGCATTTGTTTTTTATTCTCGTTTATTTTAGTTTAGATGCATTTCAGGTAACAAGGGCATAATCAATCTAATAATTAACACAGCAAGGTATATATATTTATATTTTATTTTATATACTAAAGAACAGAAGAGCTATATACTTTATGAACATTAAATGAAAATGAGGCAATATTCTCATAGTCCGAATGATTCAAAATAACAATTCTGCTACAACATAAGTGATATTTAAATGTTTTTTATACAATAGAAATTCATAATATTATAGTTGTGGAATTCTACAAACTTCAGAAAAACTAAAAAATCTTTTTATAAATAAATCTCTATTTACGTAAATACTGTTTTGACCATATTTTCCATCATGCGGCGAATATATTAGCTTTCGGCTTAAAGATTCAATTGAGTTAATGAGAGTGTTGCCATGTTACCATACTATGCAACACGTGTCAGTGTATTGATACCTTTGAATATTATAATTGATCAATTGGTTAATACATCCAAAAAATAAAATATTATCGTAAAGTTTGTAAATTAAGAATGTCTATACCTATTTGCGATTCTTAATTTATAAAAGTTATATATTTATTTTTTTGCTTTCACGTAGTCTCATTATTATTATCAAAGATTATTTTAACTGATTTCCATTTTAGATTTTTCCGATATTATAAATAGCTACAACACTACCTACTTACACATAAATGCTATGTAAGTACTGAAAATAAATATTTATGAAAGAAATATTTAATGCGATTATTTTTTTTTCTAAAAATAGATATATTATTATAAACTCTAAATTTAAAAAAAAAAGTGTCTCGTAGCTAACAGCGAAAATTTCGGTGGTCTTTTTTATTTAATTTTGAATGAAAATATTCTTTAAAGTTTGTGCAAAAAGTCAATTGTTAAGAAAATTAGACGCCGATGTTTTGAATCTTATGTAAATCGTTAGACTATCATAAAATTTAAATCGAATATTAAAAATTCATTCACTTTGAAACAAGTCAAATTTTTTTATTAAAACCGTGCGGAAAATGGAGCCTGATTTTTTCAAGGCTTAAAACATTTCATTTAACATGTATCATAGTGACTAAATTTTATATATTCGATATTAATTACTTTCACGATAGTCTAACTTTTTTCCAAGGAAAAGTCAGAAATGTTAAAAAAATGCAAGTTTGATGTTGCTAATCTACTTAAATATTGACGTTTCACTCAAAGTGTAAAGAATATTCTCTATTCAAAATTGAATCAAGAAGATTTCCCATAAGTTTTTAATACTACCTGCGAGACACTATATACACAGTATCGAAAAACATATTTGTTTACAAAAATAGGAAAGTCGATATAAAAAATTAAATATATTGTAACGAGGAAGTTTCTAAAAAGAACCACACACTCATGTCAAGTGACAGTTGTTTGAAATGATCACAATATCTAATTTACAAAAGTCTGGAAGACACGAGAAAGTTCTCGTAAACACTGGAAACGCCTAAAAATTTCGATATCAGCATTAGACAATATAAATAGGGCGGCACACGGTAGTAAGGACGAGTTGTTGTTTTTGGGCGCGCTTGACAGCGACACGGAAGCGAACATAGCCACGAGTTGCGGAGGCCGGGCTCGCAGGCTGGCCAAGTGAGCGATAATTCGGCAGTGATGACTCTGGAAAGTTCTCACGTAGCGAAATAAACCGAAGCGAAATATACACGTGCAGAAATTGGATTGAATGTTCTAGTGAATAGTGAATAAAGTGTTTAAGTGATTGTAAAGTGTCTACTTACGAGTGATAAATTTGCGAAATAGTTTAATTTAATGTAAGCGTTAAGTTAAATAGATTTAAGCGACCTTGTACGTTTGATGAATTAATTAATCGATATTTTATAAATCCGTCATTAAATTCCAGGGTTTTCATTTATTCCTCCCGCAGCCACGACACGTGATAATATGTTCTAACCTATATGAGTTTTCCGACACCATTCATTAAGATTTATTATTTTTTAATGGATAGGCTACAAATCATACTAACAAATTTACTTTTAGGAATATTTAAAATACACAACGATATACCTAACGCGATACGAGATTCGAGCAATGCCCCTCAAAGTAAAAAGTGGTAGAATGCTCTAGTAATTCACCAACTAAATACTGCCCCATCTTCAGTAAAGATGAACTAATTGAAGATGGGGCAGTATGCTCCGAAAATGTTCTAATTTTAATTAAAGTATTATAGTGTGAAGTAAACAATGTTGTGTTTCATTTACTTTCCTAAAAGTTAACTACAAGAGACTTCCACAAGGTTAATCAAGAAAATTTTGTAATATGCTAAACTTATCTTAAAATAAATTTCTTAGAAAATAAAACCGTAGATTCCTTTAAGTGGTCCTACACTAAATTTCTCACATTTTAAATCAGCTTAGAGCATTCAACGATCACAAAGCCCACTCATTTTTAATAATTTGCCATTTATATAAATTACGCGGGTACCGACACGCGTCCGGTAATATTTTTTATTAAAAAAGTATTTTTGCGATAAGTCTCTTAAGGGCCCGGGAAAAGGTGGGTGCGCAATACTTTTCCCATAAAACGCACCGCCCCGCGATATGAGATTCGAGCGATGCCCCGCAAAGTAAAAAGTGGTGGAAAGTTCCAGAACTTCGCCAACTTGATAAGCTTTATGCGAAATTGAAATCCCCCGACGGTGAACTGGATCCGGGCCGGGAGTGGCTGCTATCGGCCGCTGCGAGGGAGGAATTAGGCGAGAAATCCCCTAATATATGGGGACGAATATATTTGCAAAGAAACGCCTTCGCTAGTGCTAGCTTAGCGATACACTTTCGGGTCAAGATTTTGATAAAATAAACTTCAATAAATACAACTGTTTATGTTATTTCAACTAGCGTTGCCTGAATTATTATTCTTCATGTGCCATCTTCTGTAATAAATAATAATACCTATAGTAAAAATATAATCGCAAAAAATACATAAAACTAATAGAAAAATTGGTCTTGATGGAAATGTGTCATTATGGTTATTAAGTTATTTAACAAATCGTTCACAACGAGTAAAATATGACTAAATATGGCATACCTCAAGGTACTATATTTGGCCCATTAATATTTATTCTATATCCTTTTTTTAGTTTAAGAATCAATAAAGAAATAATACCTTATGTAATACTCTTGTTTCGGGATGAGGTTGCTTCCAGTAAAGACTTCGTTCTCGTAAGTATTTATTTGGTAACAATAAAGGTTTAGACAATCGTTTATACAGTAAGATGCGGTCTGGATAACAATGGTAGTAAAAGAGGCCCGACTCGACATTCACGCGCCTTTTTATACATTCTCTCTCTCTGTCATGCAGTCTCTTTCTGGCGTCGCGACATACGTTCCTCAGATCTATTACACCTTATGAGAACGAAACTATATTATTAATACATTCATGAACGTGGGGTGAAATAAAGAAACTTAATGATGAGATAAATTGAATAAATATCAACAACTTGTATTTATATGAAATCTTTTGAAAATAACATCCATGTTATTGCTAAGTATTTATGGTAATGGAGGGAATTTTCAGTTTTATATTTTGGCACGAAGAAATAATTCTGTTCAAACACAAATGGTATTTTAATGTAAGGCTATGAAAGTATGCTATAAATGTATATTAGTTTTTTATTCGTTTTTTGTCGTGTCGATTATTTACTCGATAATTCAATAATTTAATACAATAACCATTTTTAGTTACAATTTCTTTGATAATATTGAATCCAACGTTGAAGTTAATCTCTACAATATTTAAGCCAAATTCATCAAGATTATAATTGAAACCTTATTGCACATTCCTTTTTATGGATCTGCAATAGAACATTCTTCAACCTTTTGTACATTAAAGTCGTGGAAAACCTAACATTTATCATTACAGAAATATAAGTTCAAGGTATACAACTTTCTTTTGTTTGATAGTTTTTATTAATTTTCTTGATATATCTTAGAACGTCACATGTATGGCAATACAATGCTCGTTTTTCATTCTACTACATTTGAGACTTGATAAACTTTCATGAGATTCATGAGAAGGAACAAATGTTCTATTGCTATTCGTGTGATTATGGAGTTGTATAAAGTAATCTCTAAAATATTAGGTCCTTACATATGAAATTGGCGTTTAGGAACATAAAACCGATTTTTTTTAATTATAATATATTTATTTAATCAAAGTATGTACCATTACTATCTATGCACTTTTGCCATCTCATAGGTAGTTCATCGATCCCTTTACTAAAAATACCATTCGGACGGGAATCAATAAAATCTTTGAAGGCGGTTTGGACTGCCCCATCGGAGTTGAATTTTTTCCTTTGCAAGAAGTTATCCAAATTTCGAAAAAAATGGTAATCTGTTGGGGCAAGGTCCGGAGAGTATGGTGGATGTCTTAGACATTCCAATTGAAGCTCCTCTAATTTGGTAGCCGTCTGTTGTGCAGTGTGTGGTCTAGCGTTATCATGAAGCAGCAGTGGCCTCGAGCGATTAACCAGCCTCGGTTGTTTAGCAGCTAGCTTTTCCATCATGGTTTGCAGTTGCTGACAATAGACATCTGCCGTAATCGTCTGGCCAGATTTAAGAAAGCTGTATTGAACGACACCAGCACTAGTCCACCAAACGCTCACAAGTAACTTTTTTGGAGTCAATTTTCGCTTGGGGCATGGTTTGGCTGGTTTGGCAGGGTTCAGCCATTGCGATGAGCGCTTCCGATTATCGTACAGGATCCACTTTTCATCACAGGTAATGATTCGATTTAAAATCCCTTCATTATTGTGCCGGTTGAGTAATGCAACGCAGCATTCAACGCGCGATTGTTGATTTGCTTCACTTAATTCGTGAGGTACCCACCTTTCAAGCTTTTTCACATTACCAATTTGCTTCAAGTGGATTAAAACAGTTTTATCACTAACACCGCAGCCTGCAGCTAACTCGGATGTAGTTTGCGATGGATCCGCTTCCACAATAGCCTTCAATTCTTCATTATCAACATTGGTCTCCGGCCGTCCACGGGACTTGTTCTGCAGGTCGAAATTTCCAGAACGAAAACGTTGGAACCAAAAACGCACTGTGTTTTCTTTTGCGGCACCGTCGCCATACACATCATTAATCCTTCGAGCCGTTTCTGCAGCACTGGTGCCACAGTGGAACTCGTACTCGTAAATAACGCGATATTTCAAGTTTTTCATTTTGTAAACTGAGTGACGCAAAGAAAAAAACAATTGAGGAAAAAACAAATGAATTATAATTTTCAAAACATAAATACATGAGTAAATAGCTGTATAAATTTGGATTTGGAATTCCCAACCAAAGAGAAGATATTTGAGATCAAATTTGCCAGTACGGCAAAACGCCAATTTCATATGTAAGGACCTAATAGTAAAAACGTCTTCTTAAGAACTTTTTCATTGGCAATGCAGTCAAGAGATGGTTGCAAATATTCATACAGATAGTCAGATCTTAAATGCATCCTGGCTTTTAATGGTGTCTTCTTTTATCGTCTAGATCTCGACTCTATACAGCAGTCGGGGTATGAACTAACATTTTTTGCTCTCCAACGAGTATTCAAGCGTCTCGATGGCAAAAGAGATAATTTATTTTCCGCAAAGTGCCTCTTGCCATCTCGTGGATCTGCAATTTATTATCCTTATTAACCTTTGTTTTCTAAGAAAAACGATCCTTTATTTCAAATATAATTAAATCTTTATTTTTGTTGCTTAAATATTTAAATATAATTTAATACGTACACCAGTATTCTTTTAAAATAATAAAATTAGAAATTATTATATTTTTGGTACAATACAAAAATGATGCAACAAAACATGTTGCAGGATTGAGTCATTCGTGTGTCGCGCTGTTCACATAATACGCAACATCTTCATCTGAATATGCATTTCGAATGCGTTTATTTTAAGCTTGTTACTATAAAATATTATATATTTTACAATATTTCAGTAAAATTCTAACTTTTATCCTTACGATTCGCCGTGACGATATCGCCGTGTTATTGGTTCCACTGACCCGGTTTCTAAATGTCACTCAACGTATTGAAGTTTACAACTCAAACAAACTCGTTCTATAAAATTGTGGAGCTATTTTCGCTATGAAACGCTGCATTTGAGATGCAAAGCTAGCAGTACCGGAACGGACAGGCGCTCGGTGGAAAGTTAGGGAAATATTTTATTTTTGAAAAATAAAATCGCGCTTTCATATTTAAAATAAGCAGTTTTCATGAAGACACCTATTTCCCGAATGCCTTTGTTTTCGTTTTGTAAAATATCCAAAAGGCGGTAGTAAACGAAATTATTACATAGTAATTCCCTTCTTGTTTCGCTGGAAGGCGCTTATGTTTAGCGCGGGGTTTTAAAAATATAGATTGTATGTAGACACACATTATCATCAATTATCTTTATATAGAACATAAACTGTTATGTTTTCTTCGACACAAACTTTATGCTATGTAGTTTTAAAAGATGCCTGTAAAAATATATTATCAATAATAATCAAATAAAATAATTTTTAAAGAACGTCATCATTATGAGCATCATCATTTTCATCTCATTTTTCTAAGAGGGTCGGCTCAAGACATTAAATTTATCAGGAAGTTTAATCAAGAGCTTAAGTTTTTTAATATTATTTTTAATTTATTTTAATTATCCACATTCACCTTAATTATTAAAAAAAGTGTGTTGATTGGGAACGATGACAATATCATTCATTAAAAGCTAATGCTTTTTTAATCTGTTTTTGGTAGATGCATTAATCATATTAAAATCTGGATAGAAAAATAGGACAAAGTTTGACAGAGGCTACTCGTACCAATGAGCATCGTCATTATCCTAGCTATTTGCTTGCGCACAACTCAGTTCGATAAATATGGTTTCCTCAGATTTACTGACGCTTTCAATCTCACTGAAGTAACATTGCTCATTACATAATACAATCATACATTAGGTACTAAAGAGTAGTATAAATGTGAGGTTGTTAACAAGTGGTATGCAGTTGACGCAAAAGCGTGACAGGACAGACCATCTTCATTTTCCTCTCTAGGTAGACGCACGCGGGGTAGAACGGCGCCCGCCTCAGACGGAATTTACCTGTAGACAACACCGGTCGATTTTCTAGCTAGGCTTTTCTACAAGATATCTGAACAAACCAGTTCAAAAGTAATTACGCTTCTTTATCAGTATTCATCAAAGCCAATCTCGCAATAATATAAACAATATAAATAAAATGATAACAAGGTGATAGATAGGTACATGGATCAAAACATTTTTACAATATTATAATTATCTAAATTAAAGTATAGGAATTTTCCTTCTTTTTGTAACGTCCGCAACATCTAAACAGTAATTTAAAAAAAAAATGTACGTAAAAATTTTAATTAAATTTTTTTAACGTAAAAACTTATAAATATATATTTGTTTAATTTTTAATTTTTTATATTTTTTTTTTCTTTATAGTAATTTTGTTTTCTTTTTTATATAAATAAATAAATACTTATTCCCTAGGAACAGAACTGTAAGAGTACCGTCATTTTACACAATAAAAAACTAACCTATAAAAACCAAGTTTTTATTTTACTCCCTTTTTTATTTTATTAGGTTTCGTGTCTACCAGATGCGTCGCAACTCTGCAAGTTGTATGAAAAAACCATTAAAAATTTCTAAAAATTCAAAATTATACTATAATTATTACATTTTTTAACGAAACTTTGATAGATCTTTTTGATTGCCACGAGCCTGCTTGCAAAGTTTCAGCTCGATTGGATCACGGGAAAAGGGTAAAAAATTGATCCAAAGTTTTTGCGTCAACCAGACAGAAAGACGCCACGAGTTAATATAAAGGGAGTAAAAAGCATACAAAGTATTCCGCATCACAAAGCATAAATAATCCTTTTGCGGCTTAAATTAATTTCGCATCTTTTGAAGAACTTCTATAAATCGATCAGGATGTACGTACCTACTAATAATAATTATTGTTCGCTTGATTGAGATTTTAAATGAAGTGTATAAGCCAGGTTCAGAAGCCGATCTCAAGGATCGTATTGTAAAATTGCTCAAAGGAACAATGAGTCTTCATTATTTGCTGAAGCTTCCATTGTCTCGACAGTTAATTCATTTATTTCTAGAAACATCTGAGAGCGCTGGGCGGGGTAGTGTGTATTATACGAGTCTCGGCTCCGTCAGGCGGAATGTCAACTTTTGATGTGAAATATAATACGTGTTCGTGTTTGAAGAGGATGTTTTGTATTATAATAATGATTTCATGGGCTGCGAAACCGAAGCGATCTCTCTGAGTCAAGTGGCCTTATTAAAAATTAAATGTAAGGAGAATCTTAAAATGACAGCGCATTCGCGATACTAGATTTTGTCAAGTATAACTTGTCGATCTTCAATAAATTTCTTAATTATATTTGTTGATTTTATTTATTTATTTAACGCCCTTATGGACTTTTACAAATATACAAAATATAGATAAAATAATAATACTGATAAATTTATTATCCATTTCCATTTCGTTGAGATGTAAAGAAGTGTATCAGCTTTGTCCTAAACACAGTTATATTATCAGCAAAAATGTCAACCGCCTCTGCATGTTGATTCCCTAATGAGCGTAATCTGGGAATTACAGAGTTTGCTAATTCATTAGTTCTGACATTTCCACTATAATAGAATAATGCACTGTGTCTTGATGACCTCAATGGGGCATATAAGTCGATCAGACTAACAATCTGGGGGCGATTTGTGACTTTCTTAATATTATTTTGAAAATTATTTACAATTTCTTAATCATAAAACTTGTATTGTGTATATACGAGTATTACGAAAAAAGTGTATGTTATCTTTAAAATATTCATAAAATATTTATATTTTGTACTTTAATGTCAAGATATTTAAAGGAGTCACTACTTTCTATTTAAGGAAGACAATCGAATTAATATGTGTAAGCCATGCGTACGATGAACAATGTTTCGTTGTGTTGGTGTTTACGGGTACACATATAAAGACCAACGGCTCACATAAACCAATTCGATTGTCTTCCTTAAATGGAAATAGGTCTAAAGATTCTCTGTTTTCTTCCTGCTCATTCTTATATACATTTACTGTTATTTATATACTCATAACTATCTACTGCACGTCATTGGTTCCTTTTTGACTGTCACGAGGCAAAATTTTTTAATTAACATTGTTTAACATATTTCTTCAAGATTACTTCATTTATTTTATTTTTTATTTCTATTGGCATTTTTTGCATAAAATGAATGGTTGCCTACACAAATGTACTTTTTGTAGATCGTATTAAGAAACTTAGCTTGGTATTATATTTTCTAAAAAATAACACAATTAGAAAGATAAATTAAAAAATCTATTAATTAAAAAATACAGCCTCACCAGGGTCCTAGCTAACTAACTAACCATCACGCCGTTTCCACGCAGGGATAGGCAAAGCGGATAGAACGTCATATTCTTATTAACTGGCACACCGCATTTGCCTGGACGCCTTATGCATGCTTTTCGGTTGTTGGAGCTTTTAACAGGGCTATATTTCAATATTTGGTTTATCTGAACATGCCAGGTCTCTCGCGGATGCCCTCTGTTCCTGCTGCCTTCAGCACTCGCTTCATATATTTCCCTTACTATTCCCTTCTCACTCATACGTTCCACACTGGAACATTGTTTGCTATGATAGATGCGATTAACCACAGAAAGTGATCCATAGAAACCGTGCGATAGACTAAGTGCGACGAAAGTAAAGTGTACCAGAGAAGGTTGGAATATTTTAGTGAGAATAAGTGTTGCAGCTTAAGTTTGCGTCCAGTGAATCAATAAATTAAATAATTTCTAACAGCGGCAAATCCGCGTCACATTGTATTTAATTTATTAATTGATATTTTTTTCACGAAAAAACATACATGGGCGGAAATGTATTTAACATGAGAAAACTCAAAGTACCTTGTACAATAAATAACCTACGAATTCATTTACTTTTTGCTTGAAAATCAAATAAAAACAAAATTTGTACGAAATGTGATTTATATTTTCATTCTTAATAAAAATGAGATATTAGGTACGTCTGTTCCTTTATTTTAAAAATTTCATCAAACATTTTTGCTTTATAAATAACAATATATTTCATAAGAGAACTTATTGCCTAAAAGATTTTGTTGGCAGCGCTCCTTACGTACTTAATAAAAGTATGTCACTAATAAAAAGGCTTACTCAATATGAATTTGTACATATGTATTTTATTATTATGAAATAAAATTGGTACACGTACATCATATTTTTCTAAATTTATTTATGTGACGCAGTAATATGCGAATAAAGCGTAAGCAATTTTAAGCGTAACTTCTGTAAATCGAGAATTTTTGTAAATCCAGTTTTCAGAGATTTCAACATTCTATCCAAAAAAATTCTAAACGTGGGGGGCGGGGAGTTTCAGTCTCCAAACATTTCCTCATTTAGCTGCATCAACTTTCCCAAAAATAATCTGACGAGGGGTGGGATTTTAAAAGGTCGATTTAGGGCGGGTCTTATAAATGTCCGTTAGTTAAATTTCAGACCAAATATACCGAAATTTGATACAAACGTCATTTTTTTCGTCTCATAACAATCCGTTAGTCAAATTTTAGTAAGATTTTATCGACGGTCGATATAGTCAAACCACCAGTTTACCGTCCGTTTGTTGAAATTGACAGAAGTATGACAGATTGATGTCTTATTTTTTAAGGTTAAGAACTTTGTCAATTTGCTTTAATATGAACATATTATATACTGCGCTAACTGCTGCTACATTTTCAAGGAAAAATGTTTTCAGATAGCAATGTCCAGCTATTATTGTATTCAAGTTCGTAGGATGAAGAACAAACTCGACGACAAAGAGTGTTTAATATACGAGTGGATTATTTTAATATCATAGATGACGCACATTTTATCTAACGTTTTCGCTTGACGAAAAGGTCTGCTTATGAGCTTCCAGAAGATATTGGGTAAAATTTAAAAAGGCGCAGACGTAGGAATGACATTATCACCAACCACAAAATTGTTGTTGTCTTGAGATTCTATGCTCTCGGACAAATATTGCAGACTTTGCTGGGGTTTCAAAGGCTACTGAGTGTGTAGTATTGTGGGAAGTATCCCAAAAATTTGGTGGGAGCGAGAAATTTTAGATTATTTTTATAGAAGTTATGTTTCGTTTCCATAGAAAAGAGATATAATTCACCTCAGCTCTAAAATCATAGACAAGAGCAGTACGGTATTGCGATACTGACGGACGGATATGGACGACCGATACGGACGGAAAAAAAAGTTTTATATGCGAGCGTCGGTAACATTTATAAACGAACGGTCATCCGTTAGTAAATTATCGATTTACTAACGGAAATTTGATCTCTCGTTTATAAGACCGGCCCTTAGTTACATCAACTACTCAAAAAATAAAATCTGACGGGGTGGTAGGATTTCAAAAAGACGTTTTAGCCACATTAACTTACATAAAAATAGGCCAAAAATTTTCACAAAATTGAAGTGTGTATGTAGTTTGAAGTGTACAATTAGAAGTGTGTACACTGAGTATTTTGAAGTATAAAATTTGTGGCTTACAAACGTGTGAAGTGTGTGCTTCAATATAATGTAGTACTACATTGTAGTACTTAGTACAGAGCGGACCATCACTATTAACCTGTTAATACCTGTCCCGCACTTAGAAGCTAATCGAGCGAGCGGGTATTCATGCTCTTCCCGCTAATTATGTTACGTTAATGCTTGTGCTAATTAATAATATCGTCACTCACCAGTGAGGTTGTGGACTCCAGGTTTGGTCACCATGATCCTGACCACCAGCGCGGTGGCTCCCTTCGGTCCCAGCCTGAGTCGCTCTGTGACGTACATCATACCGTTGCTGACGAACTGGCCTCCCCCACTGAGAGACAGAAGGGCTATTACCTGGAATAATCACAAAACCTTCAAATAATAACTCGAAAAAGTAAAATAACTAGCTCAAACTAAACAATAATAAATGAACAAGATTGGTATTTAAATAATTGTATTATCAATTTTTTATCATCACCCTAGTGTACTTTAACGTATTACAATACAGGTATTTTTTTAAAATAGATACCTAACTTTTTAAATATAAAATATAATGAGAATTTACAATCGTTATTTAGGAATAAACCATTATAAAATATATTTTGTTTAAACAATAATAAGTTAAAACATTTTTTTGAATGAACAGTAGCAAGAAAAGGGACATTTAAAAAATTTAAGACTAAAGAAATAACACATATTAAAAAATAATAAACAATAAGTGAAAATAACTTCTTAATAAATTTTTTTTAACAAAAGTAAAAAAATAAACAAATTAGCAAAAAAGAATTTCCATAATAACACTAATTTAAAGAAGAAAAAAAAATGGATATTCCAAGTCTAAATATTTATTTCATTCAGCTATGCTTCTATACAACAGAAACTTTCAACGCGATTCAAAATCTCGTTATTATTACATATCAAACCTCAAGAAATCCTGTTTTAATTTTAGTTTTTAATAATGGTTCTAAAACCGTTTCCCTGTTATAAGTAATTATTTACCATGAGTGGACTACTTTATTAGAAAAATAAATCCGAACCTTTCAATTTTAATGGACAAAGCCTCTTTTTACTTCGATTACCTAATCCGTAAACAAACACTAATCCGTCAAATAAATCGTCCCCTGTTTGCACAGTATGTCCTCTAACATATATAATATACACGTAAACTATTTATTTAATGTTAATTGTAATCCATCAAAAATGACAGTACTTTTACATGTCGGTTCTTAGGAATAAGTATTTATTTAATTATGTAAAAAAAGAAAAAATACTATAAAGAAGTTACGACGGACGGAAGAACTAAAAACGAAATTATTATAACTGGGATAAATAGTATTAATTACATCTCAATAATAATAATAATGTCGATATCTTTCATTATCTGCCGAAATCCCTCGAACTTAAATGTCATAATATCCTTCTTATCAACTATAGTGTACATCTACACAAAACATGTCAGGTTATGTACCATATCGTAAGCCTGGCTGTCGCTGGTTCTTATTCTAACAGGATAATTCGACGCCCTCCTAGGCAAGCCAATAAAATCAATATGCAGATAATGTCAAGGGCTAGATGTCGCTCTGTAGTGACCGCGGTCTTTTTTCTTAGAGTTTTGTGAGGTCGTACCGGATGAAGAAAAAGTGCTTATTGTATGAAATCTTGTAAAATTAATTTTAATTTTAATTTTACCAGCAAGTACATCTTGTAACAAGCTAATGAATTGTACAAGTATTGATATATTCAATTTGAGTTCAAATACTATCAAGAATGCTATGTTTGGGAGAGTATTGCCTTAAGAATTATTTGTATTTATTATTATGTGCTTATTATTTTGCATATCTTTCACATTTCCTTTCTCACTTTGGCGTTTATTGTTTATTTTCTTGCCTCACTGCTGGTTTGCTTAGCATTTTGGGATTTGAAATAATATTGATACAGGAATTGTTATCCATTGAGTTCCAATTATAATAATTCAAGATTTCGTTGTGTTATTGAAATTGTGAACTTGTGAATACTTCATATTGATAAATATATAAATAAATCATCATTAATGGCGGTGTGTATCCTGGCCTTTTTAAGAGACTTTCATCAGTGATCTTCGCTGTCATACGCGTCCTCTGTAACGACATCCAATCGCCGCTGCTTGAATTTTCCAACACTCTTTCGGCAATTGGGTTTTGGACATTTTTTTCACTTGTCGCTCGAGTTCATGCGCTGAACGTGACCATTCCACTTCAGCTGTTCTGTTCTCGATTACTTGAACGATGTCGGGTTCACCGAATTCTGCATGCTACCTATTCTTCTTTTCATCTAATCTATATTCTATATTACCAAGAGATGGTAGAATCAGAAGGAATTACGCACTATCGAAATCTCTCGTACACGTCTACACGAATCTGGAAACGACTGGGTTATTTTCATAGATTCTGGAACCATCGCGATGCAACATTTATCTACAAAAGGCCGGCTTCTGCGTATTAATCATTTTTTCACGTTTGACGTAAGCGACATTACCAGCGATAAAAACCGTAGCGAAACAGTGTAACCTGCGCGTGCTTAACTATGTGACAGATATATGGTAAGTACCTACTGACAAGCGTGAAGTTTTCTAGTGCAGGCCAGAGCAGTTTACGTAACGTGCATCAGTGTATTTAGTGTGTGAAATACTCTAGAAACATTAAAAGTGAATTTAAGAACAGTGCTGTAGTTTAGTTCATGCCCAGTGACTTTTGTGAAATAAATTAAAACTTTAATTAAGTTTAAGTGTTTCATTTGCCTCCCATAGCCACGTCCCGTGACAATATCAACACCCTTGCCCCGGTCCAAAATACTTTGATCGCGCGTAAAAATCCTTTTATGTATTTAAAATATTATTAAAATATTTATCTCTGACAAACAATCATTATCTTAGTATGTTTACATAGAAAATTATGTAATCACGGTTAATTCTTGATTATGTGATCACGCGTCGGGGCAATCCTGACTGTCAAAATGCGGGGCAAACGCACTCGTTTACACAAGTTTAAATGCCACACTTAGATTTCATTATTGTCTCTAAATATTATTATTCCCAAAATATTAAGTACATTCAAATATCAGCAATGCATTTATAAATTAAGGACGCAAAAAATATCTGTACAATTTATAACACCGTAACGATCACGTCTGCTTTAAAATCTATAGCAAACTAAAGTTTTTTGGGTCGTACTGTATAAGTGTATCCAGCGATACGAAATTTATATGGGTCGAGTTTGTTGTGCTCCAAAAAACAGCAAAGCTCGCTGCTCGGGTGTTCGATCCTATCACGTGTACACTACGTGGCACAAATTAAACCAGTCGAGGTCAGTCTATCACGTTAGTTACATATTTATCTCCGAAAAACTTTGAGAATTTATGTCGAAGTTAGAAGGCAGTATTCACTGAAAATAACTGAAGCGCGCTTACTTGTTCGATCGCCTTTCAAAGTAAAATCATACTATAGTAAATTTATAACAATTTATTGTCATGATTTTACGACAAAACCATTTATAACTCTTTAATTTTCTTAATTTGAATACTGGAAATGAATAAAGCACTAAGTTCCAGAATGTTTCTCTTAAGATACAAGGTTAAAAGTGAATATAGTCTTTTTTATTCTTGTGTGCTATTTCACACATATTTTCATTATATTTTAAACACCACTGTACGCCTGTACCTCAAGTGAGTTAGTAATTTAAATACTAAAAACTATAAAATACTCATGTTGTTTGGTGCCTTATTTACAAAAAAAATGAGGTGTGTGGTTTATTTACTTACTTATGTAAGTAGAAAGGATAGAGCGCTACACTCTCTGTCCTGACATACAATCCTCACCTCATCCACATTCATACATCTTCACATGCAAACTCGACGGTTGTTGAGGCTTCTAACGGGACCATCTTCCAGTATCTGGTGGTTAATCTAGTCATGCGTCTTCCACGGTCGCCCTCTCTTTTTGGAACCGTTAACACTTGCGTTATATATCTTTCTTACCATTCTTTTCTCATTCATTCGATCAACATGCCCAAACCATCTGAGTGAAGCTTTTTTAATTCTATTAATTATGCTAAGATCAGCTTCACATACGTCTGAGGGATCTTACCTCCACTGCATTCAGTCTTATTTCATTCCTCTTCTACCAGCTTCAAGCTTCAATTCCATACATCACGTGTTGGTACCAGAATTCCGTTATGTACCGCTAGTCTTGCCCCAATTGACATATTTCACTACAGACATATACTATAGCAGACATATAGCACTAGACATATGTCTATATGTTTAGTGCTTTATTCATTTGCGGGTCAAATTTTATACTTCTAATTAGTACCTACTCTGCAGTAAGTATATGTACTAATGTACTAATACTTAGTACCTAATAAAGTACTTTATTATACTCAACTTCACACCTCACACGTTTTTAGTCGAACTGCAATCTTTAAACTTCAAACGCTCATCAGCGTGAAGTGTGACCTTAAGTGTGGTTGAACAAACGAGCACTTGAGTTCACATTCTATAATATAAAAATTAATAATTTCAATCCCGCTATATAAATTAACGATGCAAAATTACAAATTCAACCCCCCCCCCCTTCTATTCGCTAATTTAATCCTCTGAGTATTAAAATAATTCATAAAATCTCTAAACTTTCTGCATTCACCGAGTTTCTCTTTTGTCTATATTTTTCGTAACCTTGTTATCCATAGGGAAAGCGTCTCGAATGTCTCAATGTATGGTGAAAATTTTTATCTTTAACCTTCGGGTACTTGAAGATTGAAAATAAGATCGCGGAACAGAGCGGGGTACAGACGGGACCCCATTCAAATTTGCTGTTTAATGAAGTACAATGGTTTGAAAATTTTCTATTATATTTTTAATTACATTTCTTATACAATGCGAACAAGATTCTACTAAATTTGTCACCATTTTATAAGAAACCATAATATTTTTATATTTCATAAATCACAGCTTTCGACTGACAGAAGCTTTGCAAGCAGAATGAAGTACCTAACCGCATCGTATACACTGCTGCCTAATGAAAAAATCTATGGAAAACATTTTTTTCTATTTTTGACAGTCTTACTACGCATTATCATTTGATTTTCTATGGGTGTTGTATTTTTTGGGATATTTATGAGTATTACAAAAAATACCAGCTCAATGTCATCTATAATTATTTTTAAATAGCTAAAAAAATAAGAGTTTTGTGATAAAGTTGTGCCCCAAAGTGTGTTTTTTAATATTTATGATTCAATCAATTTAATGAATGTAATTTTTGAAGTAAGGCATGCAAATCTACTGGGAAAAGCACCCTTAAAAAATCGGAGTGATTGTATTTTTTACTTAAGCCTGGATATTCACTGCAAATGCATATTTCGGCGATTTTTTACGAAAATGTGGGTTTTTATTATTAATTTATATCAGAATTTATACTCTAGACTGTAATTTTTTTAAGGCAATTACTTAGATAGAACCTTTGTTTTATATAAAAGTAATAAACTGGACATTATTTACAATAATTAATAAAATATAAGCATTAATCGACAGGCCGCAGCGAAAAAATCGCTTTTAGTGTCCTAGGCGGCGCTAATTTTTAATGAATATTTATATGTAAGCATAATATGTTTTTTTTATACGTATAAAGTATACTTCATTATCTATAACTTTTATTACGGAAATCAAGAAATATTTAATATTAATAAAGTTATAATGTTTTAAATTTGCAAGAATTTTTACGTTTTTTGTTGATTTTAAAACGCTTTTTATTTATAAAAAAAGATGATTTTAAAGAGTATATTCTATTTATTCCCTTATTCTCTTTCATGCGCATATAGTTTGCTTGAGCTTGTAGTGGTAACGCGCATGGACGTACGAACATAATTTAAAATCACGTCGTTTTTGCTTTATTCAACGCTCATCCTTTGAGAATAGATAAATTGTCAGTGGTACACTGTTTACGGCAGTTCATTTCCGTTTAATATTCCATAGACAGCGAGCGGAACGGACCGGGAGCGTTCGCTAGCTCGGTAACTGCTCATTTACAATTCTTCAGTACGGCCCGGTGCCCACCGGAGCGAGGAACAAAGCGGCGGTCAGGAATATGACACATGAAATATTGCAACACCGAACGTGGTGTGTAATATTTTCGTGTCTATGGAAATTATTTTCTATGGTTTGTGGGCAGCGAACCGACTGTCGGGCCCGAATCCAGCGGCGGCTCGCTTAGCGGCGCCCTCGCGCGCTCAGCCACCGGTGCCACTCAGATTAATTAAATAACATTAATAACATTTATGCAATTAACTCGGTATTTTAACACGTGAGATTTGTATTAAAAATTAACAGTTTTAGAAAGAATTCCTTCCAGTGCAAATCAGTAAAACGATAGTAAAATATCAAAATTACTTTTCAGGAGACCAAAAAATATTAATTTCAAGAACATGAAATGAGGGCGTTTGGTGATTTGACTGATACATGTCCATATTTTGGAATGGAGATAGTGAATTTTGTGGGATATTAATGAACCACCATACCATAATGTATGTTATCAAAAACTATTAAGGTATTAAACATATGATTTTTGTAATTTCAGCAATGATAATGTAATAAATGAACATAATTTTTTTCGATATTTATAGCGTTAACTTTGTGGTTGGATATAATTATTATTTTTAATTAAACAACTTACGCTATTAACATAGAAAATATTTTAAAGGCGAGTACGACTGTTAGAGCGAAGAATGGATAGTTAGTTGGCGTTCGTCCTGATGAAGATACAGTGGTATCAAAACCGGTAGACGTAGAGTTACTAGTTAAGTGGTTAATATAAAATTATTTAATTAAAATTAATAACAAAAAATTATTATATTTGATTCATTGATTGATTGTTTGATTAATTGAAAATGTAAAGATTTTGCGTTTTCAATCTAGTTTTTTCTTAATTCAGAGTTTGATAACTGACCTTAGAATCAAAGATAATTTGAAATGTTTAAATAACCACGGTTTCTAAGCATTATTTTAGTTATTGAAAAATGTTCACAACATTAACATAGATTTGGGATTACTATATACATAACATGTAAAATTTTTGATGTTAAATTAAATAATTAGAATAATTAAAAATAAATAATATACAAACTGTTTTAAGTATTCTTAACATTCATTCTCTATTATGACAAATATCATTTAAAGTTTATGATCAGGCTAATAGGTTTGAACAAATTGATCATTTGCGTATCTTCGATACATACAACTTCAGGAAATTTAATGGAAGCATAGTTTCTTCGACAGAATAAAAATTTTCATGTACATTCATTTATACATCATTAATTTTTCATGTATCTGTTAGGGTCATGTTCATTTATTGGCAATGTTATGGGAGGTATCTACGGAATAAGACATAGTAAAACAAATTTCAGAAATTAAATTCAATAAATTTCAGTACAACGTACACCTATGTCAAGTCAAAAATGTCATCCGTGTTGATACTCTCTTAAATAATTAATTAAATAAATAATATATATAAACACTCAGTCCTGTGAGCAACAGAAAACTGTGAGAATATTATTATCGGAAATATTATTTCATTCATAAAATCATTTATGTGTAATGCATTGTATGAGTATGTTATAACCCTATACTTATAAGGAAAATACGCTTCAGAAGTAAAGCCGTTTCATTTTATTTATCTAGGCGGGTGATATTTTAAATAAATTCTTATATTCTCTATCTCAAAGCAGTGCTTTATATTCTGTTTGCAGAATCATAAACCATAATGGAAATTTTTCAGACACTACTGTATTAAGGCGAATCTTGGAAAAGCAATGGTTGAAAACATTGAAAATGGGATAAACAGAAGTAAGTAAAAGACGTTTGCTCCAAACACACGTTCTAAACGCGATCTAAGTGGAGCTTCTTTACATTTTCTTATTTTGTATGATTTTCATCTCTAAATGTATTGCGATGTTAAGGATAACGATTGAATTAAAGACGCTCGAGAAAGGAATTTCGTTTTTTACCTACATATTGATTTAGATTACAGTTTATTTAAATAAAGAAACAGTGGTAGTGTTTGAAAGGGATGTACCGTAGTATTAATTTGTTTTTTTTGTATTTTAGTTTTTTTTATTATTCTATATTAGAATACCTATCCACGAATAATGATATTTTTGAATTTCCGTCCGTAATTTCCTATCCAATAGCTGATATCTTCCGCTTTCAAAATTAATTTGATTTCAAAATTGTTATTAAATTAAATGAAAATTGTTTTTTAGTGAAATACCTACACTGAGTCAAATTTTTTTTAAATATTTAGATTTTCAAATATTTCAGATTAATGAAAATTAAAACTAATAAGTGGATCCATTACTATACAGCATATTTCAATGGTATTAATCATTAACCAAAATATATAATTCTCTACGTAACAATGTCAAATAACAATGACGTTTAATATAATAATGAATGTAAGAAGCAAGAAAACATAATTCTCTACTTAATAATCAATCGCTAAACGCTAACGTTAACAATACGCTATTCGACTCTAGAGAGCGCTGATCTTACAGCCTTAACTGGCGGTCGAAATATATAGTTAGTGACTATTATAACGTACTATATTATTATAGCAAGTATATATTGAAAACTGCGCGCAATGCGATCCAGACAACAGCGCGCGGTAATTACGCCCCCTCTACCAGGCGCGGACAACTGCGCGCAAGGCTAAAGCGCACAGCACGACCCAGATAACAGCGCGAGATTAACTGCGCGCAAGGCTAAAGCGCATAGCACGAACCAGATAACAGCGCGCGGTAATAACGCGCCGACTACCGCGCGCAGACAACTGCGCGCAAGGCTAAAGCGCACAGCACAATCCAGATAACAGCGCGAGATTAACTGCGCGCAAGGCTAAAGCGCATAGCACGATGCAGACAACAGCGCGCGGTAATTACGCCCCCTCTACCAGGCGCGGACAACTGCGCGCAAGGCTAAAGCGCACAGCACGACCCAGATAACAGCGCGAGATTAACTGCGCGCAAGGCTAAAGCGCATAGCACGAACCAGATAACAGCGCGCGGTAATAACGCGCCGACTACCGCGCGCAGACAACTGCGCGCAAGGCTAAAGCGCACAGCACAATCCAGATAACAGCGCGAGATTAACTGCGCGCAAGGCTAAAGCGCATAGCACGATGCAGACAACAGCGCGCGGTAATTACGCCCCCTCTACCAGGCGCGGACAACTGCGCGCAAGGCTAAAGCGCACAGCACGACCCAGATAACAGCGCGAGATTAACTGCGCGCAAGGCTAAAGCGCATAGCACGAACCAGATAACAGCGCGCGGTAATAACGCGCCGACTACCGCGCGCAGACAACTGCGCGCAAGGCTAAAGCGCACAGCACAATCCAGATAACAGCGCGAGATTAACTGCGCGCAAGGCTAAAGCGCATAGCACGATGCAGACAACAGCGCGCGGTAATTACGCCCCCTCTACCAGGCGCGGACAACTGCGCGCAAGGCTAAAGCGCACAGCACAATCCAGATAACAGCGCGAGATTAACTGCGCGCAAGGCTAAAGCGCATAGCACGATCCAGACAACAGCGCGCGGTAATTACGCCCCCTCTACCAGGCGCGGACAACTGCACGCAAGGAGAAAGCGTGCAGTACGACTCAGACAAAGCGCGCAGACAATTAAGGCATTATGATTAATTACTTACGTATAATATTACATTATTTCTATCACGTATCATTAAATTGTTTCCAGTACCAAACGTGGATGATATTTTCAAGCAAGTTTCCATATTGAAAATATGCAAAGAAAACAACCTTACAGAAAACCAGGAAAACTTCAAGCTTATGAGAAATGGAAACCAATTCGTGATGCCTAAATTTAAAACAACCCAAATGCAGAACCACCATATTTGTAAAGCCATTAACTACTACAATAATTTACCTATCGAGATACGCTGCATCAGTAACCATTTAGAGAAAATCAAACAATTAAAACCTGCCTAAATTTAAACTTTAACTCATAAATCATTTAAACCTTATACTCAAAATACTTCAAATTTCATTATCAAATTACCTTTTATTACCGTATAATTAAATGACTCGCATATGTACCTATATATAAAAATATAACTGAGGCTCCCTCATCAGACTCAAGAGCTTCTCTTCACTGATGAGATCTATAATATGATATGTAAATATGTAAGATTTGTATTTGTACCATATATTAAATTAAATAAAAAAATAAATATATATAACATTTTTAGATTGATTTGTTCTCGCTTTTTGGTAATTTTACAAGGGAAAAACATTCAAGGGTAACGTTGGAAGGAATCCGAAATGACTATGTAATAATGAATAATGTTACTTTGGCAATTTAAAAAAAAACTTCGTCGATCATTTTGAGCGTCCAACAGTTTCAACGATGATTCACTGAATCTACGTCAGGATAGACGTCAGGATAGACGTCAGGATAGACGTCAGGATAGACGCACTTATAACGTTTTTTGAAATAAATAGTTTTTTTCAATCACAAAGTTAACTCTATAAAACATGAAGAATTTTACTACTCCTACAATTCATCTCATGTAAAACACTAAAACTTGTCAATAAACTTTATCTTTGATTCCAATGTTTTTTTATACAGACGGAACTCATTTTATAGATCTCCATTGTTTATCAATACAATATAAATCAAACATTATTTATTTGATTCTGTATCTAATTTTTCCAAATAAATGGCCTACATAGCAAAACTGTTTATTTATAAAAAAATAAATATAGAAGCATAAAAGATTATATTTAAATTTTATTATATTTTTATTTAAGAGGGCCAATCATAAAAGCCAAATATATTACAAAACATCCAGGATTGAGTAAATCTCATAGATTAATTGTGACTTTACCGGGTATCGAACCCGCAACCCTCGGTGTGAGAAGCCAGTGACATGCCCACTGAACTACGAGGACCGCCATAATAAAATAAATATATCTTTATCCTAATAATTTGCATGTCCCAATAAATCATTACTTTACTCTATGAAATGGTTTTAATTCAAATTTGCGTATAATTAAAAATGCATCACAGACCATTAAATTGCATCAAACGTGAACAAAAATATGGAGAAAATTTTTCTCTTCATATCTGTGTCTCACATATATTCCCACGTGTCCACTCTTCAGGGAAGATTTAGTGCTGCCTCCGGGCCACAACCTTATACATCAGGCTGAAATAAAATACACCTCAGCGAACATTACGCTTTCTAGGAGCAAGGCTGAAGGTTAATTAATAATACAAGACCTCTCACTGTAATTGGATGTTTAGGTATTTTTTACGTCCAACATATATGAGAAAATAGGCTTATTGGCCTGTGTCTCGATCTTATTAAAACTTTTTTACTGTCGAAATTTTGAAATAAATTCGCAAAATAAGAATGAGTGTCCATGAAATAAAATACAGGGTGGGTTTTTTAGAGTTAGATAGGGTTTATTGTCAGGCGAATTCTAACCATGATCCTCTTAGAATATTTAAATGTACCTAGTCTGATTCAAACGCCATATGTTGGATGAAGTTTTTATAAAATCATTCAAACTCGTTGCTTCCGCTCCCCAAGATTACACTAACTGATAACCTTCGACGGCAGCTTCGTTAATATAATGAATTTCATATTTCTGGATTAACACGCATGTAAACAAGATTAACACGTAAGTGAACAATAGTGGTGATAGTTTTATAATACTATGGTTAGGGTGTATAGTGTTGTGAATGTAGTAGTGTAGTGTTGGTCCTGACGAGGAGACGGGTACGTCTCGAAACCGGTAGACCGTAAATCTGGTAGTGGTTTTTACTAAGTTTACTAACATTTAGTTATTATGTCTAACCACAAGTTAATGCTTTAAATATTAATAATATTAATAATATTAATAATATTAATAATATTCATATTTCTATTCAAGACAATGATCCATGATGACGTGGTCGTTAGTGGTAAAAAAAAAATGCACTCCTATCGTCCTAGAAGGGGAACCAATGGCACTGATTTGACATTTTGTCGCTTTCGGAATTGATTTGTTTTTGTCTTCTAATGTATTATGCCGTGTTTTACGACCTTCCTGGCCGACGTTTTGGATCCCATTGCAGGGTCCATCATCAGGGCTGATGTGTTGTGTTGTTTTAATTTTATATCTATGTTTTTGGTTTCAAATTATTACAGTTTGCTTGTGTACTAATCGTCGTTTATATATATTGTTAATTTATATTGTTAATTAATTTTAAATTGTTCATTTTTAATTGTTTTATATTGCTCGTTTCTCTTAAATATGTTTTATTTCTACTATTATTTTATAATTATTTACTTTAAAACGTATTTCACGTTAGGTATATGAAAATCCTTGTTTTTTCTATCTGTTACTGCAAAAGCCCACGTTGATCAATAAAATAAAATAAATAAGATCTTTAAAATAAAGACGTTTAACCAGCACTCGTTGCGCGATCACCATAGAAGTGTTACCCAAATGAATGGTCTAGGGACTTACGTCTATGCAGGCCATGACCGGATTGGTGATGCTGATGTCCAGCTCCAGCTGCTCCCCGGAGGTGAGCGGGGGCGGCTCGGGCAGCGGGCCCACCAGCGTCTGCACGCGCGGGCCCGCCAGCGGGAGCGGCGCGCCCGCCCGCAGCCCCTCGGCGCCCAGCGCCGCGGCCCACACAAGGGCCGGCACCCCGGGCAGGCGGACGCGGCGGTGCGCATTGTTCAAACTGGAAAAAAATCATTTATTATAAATTATCTACGCCTTGTGGACTTCTATATCAAAAACATTTTTTTAAATTTTTATTTTTATTTTTACATCTCAGACCCACAAAACATCACATTGACATTTGTCTGTAGGTGCATCAATATGTAAATATATATATTAATTATAGTTACCAGAATACATACATGTGAATTAATTACTTAAATCTTATAAACTCAAATACAAAATCAACAATACTATATTACAATACAAGAAACAATACAAAAAATTACGAACATCAAAATAAGTCTCTTTTATTTAGTAATATTTTCATTAATTCTGTCTTGCCCTTTTTTATTAATGTCCTTTTTGACATGACATGGGATTTTGTTAAATATTTTTGGTATGACATATTTTAGTGTTCTTTGTCCATACTTATTAATGACCTTCGGTATTCGTAGTACTTCTTTAACCGTAAATCTGGTACTATGTTTATGTATCGATCTATGGTTATATGTCCCATCTTCATGATGTCGTATAATTAGTTTGTACCATAAGATAGCATTAATTGGCATAGAGCCTTGTTTCTTGAATAGTCCATGTATATCTTTAATAGCACATTCTTTATTTATTAATTTTATTGCCGAATTTAGAATATTTCGGATTTTTTTTATATTAGTTTTGCAAGATAGACCCCAACTAGTTATTCCATACCTTATTACCGATTCCGCTAAAGATTGATATATAGTTTTCATAGTCTGTATCGGAACATAATATTTAATCTTGTGCATACATCCCAATACAATAGAGATGCGAACACGGAATTCCTGTCACATCAATATTCTTACCATCCTCAAAATAAGCCTGTAAAATGAAATATATGCTTGTGCTATGAAAATGGTATTAACTTGACGGTGTCCTGGAATGGGGCTCAAAACACCGGCTATCAGATCAGTAGGCGAGCGTCATGACCACTACACCAACAAGCCACTCTTAACACGTACGCAAGTATATAAAATGTGGATTGTTCTCATTTATTATTTCGTATTGATTTTAATGTGCCAATCCATTGTTTCAGACGCATAAACCTTTTTTGATACAAAAAATACAAAGCTATTCCGCCAAAAAAAATCAGTTATCAGTAGAATCACAAACCTACTCTTGCTATATGAGAACCTACTAAATACATGCACACACACACACACACACTACACGATATTTAAGTAATGTTATAGATAATAATTTAGGTAATAAATGATATTATATTTTAAATTTTATCTTTGGACAACATTACATTATTGCATTTTACGCTTCAATTTTAATAAATAAAAAATAATTGTAATTTCATAAGAAAAGGATAAGGAATATATAAGAATTACGTAAGGAAACTAAGATAATAAAAATAAAATTGGGTATGTATACTTATATATTTCTGCGCATGCGCATTCTGTCTGTCATGTTCTAGTTCAAGGTATTACACAAACTAGATTTATTATCAATACATAATGTTTACAGATTAAATATCTATTTATACAAAATAAGAAATATAATAAAAAAATAACCCTCAAAGTGAATGAACATGAACCAAATGCATACGATGCAGTAACAAACATTTTTGAAAATTACCATATTAACCATAAGGATCTCTGATTTGATTAAAATTTATCTTATTTGAAGAAAAAAAAACATATCAAAGATATTATAAGCAGAAGTACTTCGAACATGATTTTTTAAAATTATAAAATAAGGGATGGACAAAAGATAATGAAGTAGAAATGTAAATAAAGTTTGTGAAATGTAAATGCGGGTAAATCTGCCTAAAGAAGTAAATATTATTAAAGCAGAAAACGTTACACTTTAAAAATGTAAATGAGATAACTCTCTCAGCCTTTGACAACAAAGGTTTCTGGTTTGAATCCCTCTGGCAACCACCCAAGTAAGTCATATTTTCGTAGTTTTTATGACTGTGTGCAAAATCTAAAAAAGTTGCATATCGTAAGATATTTATTTTACCTCTGTTTTAAAAGCTAATTTAGTCCATTTTTAGGTACTGTAACGATATTGGCCTATTCAAATAGACATTGCTGAAAAATTATACGAAAATATCTATCTGCCGGATAAGTAGGTGCGGGCGAGCGTTATTATTTCTGCACGCGGGCGTGTAAAGCGGGCTTTATGTTATATGATTCTGATGAAGCAAGCCAATCAGGAACGTGGATCCGCGGAACGAATTCGGCGAATCAGAGGCCTTCTGAGTTAGACTTTACCTTTACACGTCGGTTGGAGTCAAAAATGGCGAAAAATATAGACTATATAAGCCATACAAATTCGAGGATCTGCCTTCTTTCTTCAGCATCAACGTTGGCCGGAGGCTCTTGTGGAGAGAGGACCGAAATACCATCAGTGAGTCACAGAGGCAGCAACACTCGACGATACAGCTAAGCATTTTCAATATTATTTATTTCTATTGCCTTTTTCGTGTATTCAATTTAGAACTTTCTGGATCGTAACAATTATAGATACATGTTGTGGATTGTTTTGTTACGTATTTTGGGCCTAGGGATAATTATTACTATACGCGCTTCAGATTCAATATACAAGAAATCGTAATATGGCGACTGTGATAGTTATTCAAATTATTGCATAACGCTTATGAAATATATAATTCTGTCGCTGTTCATATGAAAAATCACTTAAATTTGATATTCATATATTACCAAAGATATAAAGGCTTTAAAATGGAATACTTTACTGACGAAGGGTGTTTCGTGTTTGTTTGTGGGATTTAAAATTCAGAATAATTATGTATATTCAATGTCGCGAGGTTCGGAATGTGCGAGAGGTTCTTCAGGGCGGATGTATTCTTATGCTAACGAATGCTTTGTTATCTATACTGGCGATTGAATACACGGATTTCTATATGATTTGTGTAGATCGTGCGAGGAGTTTCTTACTAATAATATATTTTAAAAATGCATCTGGATTTTATATTTGTTTTATTAAAACATGATTGTGTGGTTTATTTGAACTCGTTACATGCTTTTATTGCGTCATTGGGCAACCGTTCTAAACACAATTTGTTCCTATCAAGTTCTTATAAAACGTATTTCGAATTGCACATGTTGTATAGAGATAGTTAATTTAGATGCGGCCGGTCTTCAGCTGGGGAACACATTTATGTTTTCTATTGCGGTTAATTATTTTATTATCGGCCTGTATTCGAAGGAGCTGTGCGTAGTCAATGTCGCGATTGCTGTCTGATCTTGTTTCAATTAGTACGAGAATTTAATTATGTGTTTTGATATCACGATTGTAAGCGTGATATAGATTCAAATCGTACGAGATTTCCTCCAAATAATATATTTTAAAAATGCATCTGGATTTTATATTTATTTTATTAAAACGTGAATGTGTGGTTTATTTGAACTCGTTACATGTTTGTATTGCGTCATTGGGCAATCGTTCTAAACACGATTTGTTCCTATCAAGTCCTTATAAAGACGTGTTTCGAATTGTATATATTCCTTAATTGCGATAGTTATTCAAATTATTGCATAACGCTTATGAAATATATAATTCTGTCGCTGTTCATATGAAAAATCATTTAAATTTGATATTCATATATTACCAAAGATATAAAGGCTTTAAAATGGAATACTTTACTGACGAAGGGTGTTTCGTGTTTGTTTGTGGGATTTAAAATTCAGAATAATTATGTATATTCAATGTCGCGAGGTTCGGAATGTACGAGAGATTCTTCAGGGCGGATGTATCCTTATGCAAAAGAATGCTTTGTTATCTATACTGGCGATTGAATACACGGATTTCTATATGATCTGTATTATTTTGGGGATAATTCGGAATTTAATTATGTGTTTTGATATCACGATTGTAGGCGTGATATAGGTTCAAATCGTACGAGGAATTTCCTACAAACAATATATTTTAAAAATGCATCTGGATTTTATATTTATTTTATTAGAACATGAATGTGTGGTTTATTTGAACTCGTTACATGTTTGTATTGCGTATCATTAGGCAATCGTTGAAAACACGATTTGTTCCTATCAAGTTCTTATAAAGACGTGTTTCGAATTGTATATATTCCTTAATTGCGATGGTTATTCATATGACATTGTTTATTCATTCAGTATTAGATATTTGAAATGTTTTCTAGAACATTATTCACTATTGTGGGCAGTTCGCGGTGTGTTCAGGGGTGGTTAACCTTCGGCCATCCGTAATCGCGATAGTTATTCATATGACATTGTTTTTACTCATTCAATATTAGATATTTGAAATGTTTCTACAACATTTGCCATTATTGTGGGCAGTTCGCGGTTTGTTCAGGGGTAGTTAACCTTCGGTCTTCCGTGATCACGTTATTTACTTATATGACAGATTGTTTTGCTTTGTTCGTTTAATATAAGTAATGTCATATTTTTATGAGTTACCGTAATTATTTATCTATATGATTTTATTATTGAGAGTGATGCAACGAATACTACTTTCATGAATACGAATATCAGGCCTACTATTCGGTGAATACGAATGCGAATATTTCCACCAAGGTGGGGGAACTTGAACATACTTGTAAATATAATAACCTTGATGCAACGAATACTACCTTCATGAATACGAATATCAGGCCTACTATTCGGTGAATACGAATGCGAATATTTCCACCAAGGTGGGGGAACTTGAACATACTTGTAAATATAATAACCTTGATGCAACGAATACTACCTTCATGAATACGAATATCACGCCTACTATTCGGTGAATACGAATGCGAATACTTCCACCAAGGTGGGGGAGAACGCAAGCATACTTGTAATTGTATTGTTTATGTCTGCTTGTGATATCACTATACGGCGTAGATGAACTAGTTTGAAAGGGCTTATGTTCTGTATGTGCTTGGCGTAGAGGGAATAGTCTTCTCGTTTCTAGGATTCTATACAGGTTTACAGGTGCTGATATTGAAATATATATACAAGGAAAACACTATTTTGGGAACCATTAACTGGATGGCAGATATTGAAGCACACATACACACAAGGAGGACGTTATGTTAAATACATGACTGGAAAGTTGTTATTGGAAAACACAGGCGTCCAGTCGGCGGGACGCAAGCATATTTGTAATTATATTGGTTATGTCTGCATGTGATATCACTGTACGGCGTAGATGAACTAGTTTGAAGGGGTTTATGTCCTGTATGTGCTCGGCGTAGAGGGAATAGTTTTCTTGTTTCTAGGATCTAATACAGTTTTACAGGTGCTGATATTGAAATATATATATATATACAAGGAAAACACTATTTTGGGAATCACTAACTGGATGACAGATATTGCAGCACACATACACACAAGGAGGACGTTATGTTAAATACATGACTGGAAAGTTGTTATTGGAAAACACAGGCGCTACTATAGGATATGGACAGTTTACAGAGAACTTCAACTTCTGTTCGGACCTTTTACTATTACTATTCTTTCGCCTTTTTGCTTAACCGTGGATGAACTAGATTGAAGGGGTTTATGTTCTGTATGTGCTCGGCGTAGAGGGAATAGTTTTCTTGTTTCTAGGATCTAATACAGTTTTACAGGCGCTGATATTAAAATATATATACAAGGGAAATGAAGGGCTACACAGGCGCTGGTAATTGCTCAATTTTGGAGAGGACCCGTTATATGACTTCGGATCTGGATGCCATCTCGGAAGCAGACCAACTACAGAACTAAGATAAGAACCTTTAATATTATTTATTCCTGATGTTTTCTTATGTGTAACAAATGGAATGTTCGTGCTAAATAATTTGTCATTGTCACATGATCACTATTCATTTCATTACGTGGGTTCAGAGCCGACGGTAACGGACGCGGAAACAAATTAGTACTGATGTCGGGACGTAACGTCGGGATTATATCTTAATTATCTTTAGGATAGAAGCGAGGTCATTGTACGTGCATTCTGCATTTCAAACGTCTTACTAACATATATAAATACATATTATTGTGTTTTACAAATTGAATAGGTTCGCGGAAAATAGGCATTTCGCCCGGTTGTGCAATATTAACTTCCAACGTGGCATAATGAGATCTTATTACCGGCGCTAGACTCTTAAGGTTAGGCACGCGGGGATTATAAATGGAATAATGAACGAGAACCGAATGGGGAAGTTCGTCTCTTCATGGTCGGGAGGCGAGGAGTCGTACGTCTTTCACGCCCCGTGATCTTGGGAGGCTGAATTTCGATTGTGGAAAAAGATGAAGTTGGACCTACTCGCGTGGCAAGACAGGGTCGAATGTCGGAGCGCGCGTTCTCGGTTATGGAGTCTGATTAGATTGGAGAGACACCTTGGGTCAGGGAATAGGTAGGGCCATCTTAACTGTATCTACCCGGTTGTGACTGGGTTTTAAAGCCAAGAATTACAGGATGGTCTGAAGGTCTTGATGCGGTTACCCCTCTAACATCTAAGGGGAAGAACCTCTCACGTCTTTTCGGTCCCCTTGGTGCGACGAGCTCGGGCTCTGGTTATGAATGTATGTGAATGTAATAACTCCGTACTCAAGGACGAGATAGGACGTTCCTCATGAACGAGAAATTATAAGATGCAGGTAGCAGTTTGACAATCAATACTTATGCTCGGGACCGCTTTAATGAACGAGATCTGTCAGCAGTTTAACAATCAACTTTATGATCGGGACCGCATTCAGGAGCACGATGGCATTACTAACATCATCATTCTCATCATTCACCACCTTTTCTAACTTGCTGTATACAGAGACCTTCGGGGTTCTCCCTTCCCGGCCAGCGAGAAACATATCAGGAACTACACAATCAACTGTAATAATCATGCTGTTTTACCATCATTTAATATCTCTAGTCAATAAGACTACACCGTGGGATCAATCACATCAACTATATTTGGCGATGCTAACATGGCTCTGACTGATGCGCTCAAGGGAGAGTCTTTTCCAGTCACCCGGTTAGTTCATTCAGCCCTTTAATCGGCAGTAAACATCATAATAATCCGGCTCATGTAGCCGCAACGTGGGATCCTCATCATTATACACCAGTCAATTTGACTGCCCCGCGGGATAATATACAAACCTTAATATCAGACGCGGGATTTCTTCCTGATATGTTTGTCGCCGGGAAGCGAGGACTTCGGGGGATTCCAGCAGGAGCAGTAGAGTCTCGGCTTGATCTTGGTCTGCAGCTTAGTGTGGGAGGTTATGTCTAAACAGGAGTTAACCACCGGATGCGGCGATGCTCTGGGGCCGCATCCCCCTCCCCCCTACAGGGGGGGGGGGGGCATCTAGAATCCACGTTTGAACAGAAGTGGTTAGACACTTCTTAAATTTCACTTACAAAATCGTATCTTCCATTCCCTTAGAATCTCGGGCTGTGATAATGTCAGACAAAGCTTGCCCTGAGCCTCTGTTGCGCCTAGTTGTGAATATATATATGTTTGTCTTCCCCTACTATGTACTATGAACAGATTGAGCAGATTGGACAACGTGGGACGCGCTATCGGTAGGTTTCTTACTTGTGTTTTGAATATAACGTATGCTATTATATCTTGTAAATCTGTCGTAAATGGGTACCGTGTGTGGTTACGCTAACACTGTTCTAAGCTGCTATTATGAGGTATTGATA
>JADDOH010011887.1:0-108163 GCA_016648135.1 Agrypnia vestita
TAAATAAATATATAATAATATAAAATAATAAAAATAAAAATAAAGTAATCAAAACAATTCTAGGCCAAGAACAGGAAATACAAAAAACACACTTGTCGAATTGTACGCGAACGAAATGTCGATAAATATTCAAATATGCAAATGTCAGGTACACCATCGCGTTTCTATTTCTTCATTAGCATCACAATAGAGGCTTTCAAATTAAATCCTTCGCGGGGTTGGCAACCGATGGTTAACCGCGTTATACACAAAGTTGGGCGACAAAGGAAAACTCGTGATTAAAGTGGTCTCCTGTGTTCTGCAGCGTATTGCAGAAACCAGAAACTACTTAAACATGTCCAATTCCATTACGCCAATCAGCGTACATCTGAATTAACGACAATTTGGGTAGGCATACGACACTTCTCTTAATTATTTCTAGTGTTTGTAAAATTGGATTCTGTGGGCTTTAAGTCTCGTAAAAACGAATCGATATCGAATAAATGTCAGGCATGGTAACACAAAAATCTATCTACGGAGTGTCGAGTTTTCAGGAGACTAAAAAACAAAGCTAGGGTTTCAACCCATCTGATATAAAGATGTGTATAATTTATTTGAGCATGTGAAAATATTTCAATATAATGGTCTTTTTCTCATTTTCTCAAGTATTTTACCGATGCACGGAATTAAATTTTATTGTGTATTGATTTTGTTTGATATTTTAACAGATCCTGTGTTCCAATCGTGATTGGCCTCGCCTCAATTGCTCACGCCGCTATGCTGGATCATCAATGGCTTCGTCGACATCAACAATTTTCCAACACATGTGAACAACATACCCTCGTTCACAGCATAAAGCAATATGGGGGATGGCACTACTAAGTAACCCCCAACACACCTTATATTTATACTGAGAGATTCGAGATTATTTAAAACTTACTCCCTCCTGTGCAGCGGATAGATTTGTATTCTAAAGGAATACACCTTTATAGTATTGCTTTATTTCTAGTCTACAAATTATGATTACTTAGATACTTGGTAAAAAGATTAATATATTTTACGCGCAGATGAAAACTCTTTTATTTAATTAAACATAATATTTCTCTACAGGAGACGACGATGATGGACCGCTCAGACGTAGAGCGCGTAGTAGAGACGTAGTTAGAGACGTAGTAGACACAGTTTTCCATTTTGCTTTGGCCATAGCCTATCTCTGCGCGCTTGGCCTGGCTACGCTCATGGCTTATAGATTTAGTAAGTATATTTTTTTGGATAATTAATCATGCCGGACCATAAGACGCTCCCTTAATATATGAGACAATTTTCGGAAAAAAGTTTAATATCCAAGACAAACATAAATCAAGGATGAACAAAATTGTCAAATTTAAGCCAATTTATTGGTGGTTTTGGATGTCTTCATTTGTTTGTATCCTAAATTTATTGTCAATGGTTCAAAAGCTATAGCCAAAAACTTCACTTTGTATCGAAAAATATGTTGTATATTAAACTGAATCACATTTAAACACATTTCTAAATTGAGTTTTTTTTTTAAGTAAATTGGAAAGTTAAACCCAACATGACTAAGAAAAAGGCCGGCTGACGTTAATAAATAAATGATATTTAATGTGGATTAATGGGATAAATTAGATTATTATCAAACATTGAGTCTTATTATAATTTTAATTCATGTTAACAGGCTTACACTTATTTTTAAACGTTTCATGTACTTATTTCATTAAAACCAATGAAATATTTATATGAAACATTTAAAAATAAGCATTAATAAAAAGAATAATAATTATTCAAGATGATTTTTACGTAGACTTTTGATTCAGGAAAGTTTCCTCGATTATCTCTAACCACAAAGAGTAAATATTGATTCTGCTCTTTATCGGTGGTGAAGACGACTGTACTCTTCCACGAGCGCTACTCTTCTCTCTGCTATTTGACTACATGACATTAATACATTTTTTAATACATTAAGACGCTTGTGTGGAAAATCTTTGATCGATAGAGTAAGGAATGAACAAATTAGACGTGAATGCAATGCTGGCTGTAGTGTGGTAGATAGAATAAAGAAAGGAGTGTTGAGATGGTTTGGTCACGTGGAACGTATGAACGAGGAAAGGATACTTCTCTTCTATTTTATATGATTTTCCTATTTCGCTTTTGTTTTATATAATATTTTTAATGTGTGTATCTACTTTTATATGGAATGTGTGGGATTGCACGAACCTCCCCACATTCTGGAATAAAGTTATATTTATTTTATTTAAGAAAATATATGAGCCGAAAATATATGAGTGTTGAAGGCAACAGAAATAGAGGGTGTCCGCGAAAGACCTGGCACGATCAGATGTGTTTGAGGATGGCCCCGTTAAAAACCGCAACAACCGTCGAACTTGTATCAGAAAATGTATGAATGTGGCCGAAGCAAAAGTGGTGTACCAGGATAGAAGAGTGTGGCGTTCAATCCTCTCTGCCTACCTCTGCAGAGAAACGGCGTAATGGTTAGTTAGTTAGTTAAAATGAACAAAAGTTTTAGCTTTGTTGTAATCATCAAAAAGTTCAATGTTTGAATTGAAACGAAATCTTCAAAGTTTTTAATCAGAATGAGAGCATTGTCAAGGGCTTTGAAAAATCTTCCAAACCTCGTCTTTCGAGGGCAGTTTAGTTTAAAATAAAATAACGTCGAGTAATGCAAAAGTGACAAGCACTTCCGACAGATATCAAAAAATGTCTCATTTTTTGTGGCAGTTTTTTCAAGTGATTGATTTATCTTTCCGTACGCTACCAAGTCTTTCAAAAGCTTTAAATCATTATTTGGTGCGGACCATGCGCAAAAAATTTGAAAACAGTACTTTGCATGACTACGAAAAATAAAAATTCTAGCACCTTTAATGCCTTTTAGCTGTTTTCTTAGTAAATAAATATTTAAAACAAAGATTGCTTTAGCTATCTATCTTGCTTGGCTTAGTTATTTCATTTCAGTTTTTCCTTTTTGGGTTTCCTACCAAAAATAAAATAATGAAATTCAGTAACTCTTTGTAATCATCCTGTGGTTGAAACTGCTTCAACTATTTCGTAGCAAAATAAATCATTGGTGCGGTTACGTCTTCAATATAAATTAATGTATTTGGGTCGGAATCGAGAGCTTTAAATTCTTCTTGTTTTATTTGTGGTCAAAGTTTTTAAATACTTGAAAAATCTGTAATTCTGGCTCGTTGAAAGCCTAACTGCTAAAACCACAGCTGCTTCAAGCACTGCTTCAGCAGATTTAAAAAATGTGATTTCTGCATGCAAGCTATAATAATTTTTTTCTCCAACTTCTGACCTAATATTCTGGTCTGTCTTCCTCAATGGTAATCAGGTATGAGCAAATATTCTCAATTTTTTTACGATTTTTCTTCCATATTTTATTTCAAATTTCGAAAATTTTGCCTATTTTCGTTATTTTTCTTAAAGTTTTGGTACTCGATAAAATATTGAAGTATTTTTATAATTAAATATTTCTTTAGCCTGTTAGGAATACCTTTTCTCATGTTTTCATTTTCTTACATTTGCAAAATATTACACGCAGTATTGTCACAGATTGGTATTTATTTTTCTTCATTATTGTTAAAATATTAAAACTAATAAATTCTTTAACAGATGGTAATCTTGATTGATACAGAGTCTCTAAGTCCAAGTAGCCATAAGTCTGTCATTTTCAGAATTTTAATAATATTTTAACTGGTAGACGCCATTATATGTCACGATCAGTCTAAGAAAAAACAGTGCGTTGTAACTCAAGGACTACAATTATGATACTGAAACGTTTAAAGGTGCTTCCTATTGTTTACAATACTACGAGGGTCAAAAAAGGGGTATGTTCAACTTATCCGTGTCTTATTGATGTGACATGTTTGGTCTAAAGCGTAGAAATCATCGCCCTAAACGGCGCGTATTTTGGAAACTTTTATGAATAATAGCGACCAGTACACCCGATTTAAATTAAAAATAAAAAGTGTATATCTGAGATCCATTACTGGGAAAACTCTACGTGACCGTGTCCAAAATGAAGACATAAGGAAAACTTGCAAAAAAGAAGACATAGCACGATGGATTAGATCCAGAAGGAGATTTTGGCGGGATTACGTATCCAGAATGGAAAGTGACAGACTCGTGCATACAGCAGCGAATGAAATCCCTTTGGACGACGCCTACCGGGAAGACCACTGAAAAGATGGAGGAATAGCTGGACCACGTCATCCCAGGAGACGAGATTTTCTGTAGCACAGATCAACAGATCTACCAAAAGAAAAAGAAAAAGAACAAGTATATTTTTCGATTGTTGAAAGCATATTAAAGTGTGCCCTGATAAATAATAATAACTTTTATTATTTATTGAATTATCTATCTATATTATCTCCCTCTATCTTACTATTTTTTTTCACCATTATTAGTTCTCCTTTTATGTAACTCTACCATTATTGTAGCAGAGGTAAAGAGAAATTTTAGTACCTCAATATATCTGAAGTTTTATCTAGCGGCGTTGTAGTGATTTCAAAACTCAATGGAGTCGAACGCTTTTTCGTAGTCGACAAAGGCTATAAGGTCTATTGTACTGTTCGGTCTTTTCAATTATTTGTGTGAGACTGTATGCAGTCTCGAACGATTACGTTATCCATGGTATTGTAGTCTTTAAGGAATCATTTTCTAGCGGTTGGAAATAGTCAAAGTTGCAATAATATCTAATACTTATAAAATGTATGTTAGTATATACTACTTATATTAATAAACTACCGGAAATTTAATCTCTGAAGGTACACCTAAGAAATTCAAGAAAAAATATATCGATCGCCGTGATATTCGAAGAATGAATACTATCACGTTTTTGCCGCTGTGAGAAATGAATCGATGTACCTTCCTGTAAATCCCTGCCTGATGCATGTCCAGCGAATTTATGTAATTTTTATGTTCTCGCATGATCATTCAATGCTCAATTGACTATGATTGAAGACAGAACATAAAAAAACATAATGAGTTACACATTTCATGAACATTATCTCAACAGAACAGAACATAAATTTTTAACGCTCGAAAATTAGGATTGTAAATGTTTTAAAGAAGAAAAAAACAACCCTTTAAAATTTAAAGAATTTTATTATTTTCTCAGTTTCATAAAGCTTGGATGTCACGCTGCAGGCATTCCACTCCGTTGCCCAAAAGCACGAAATAATTACGAATATTTTCTCTGGACTCATTTTTTTGTTTCTGTTTACAATTTATCACACCGTTGTTGGGCACTCTGTTTTTTACGTGTAGGGGATTACGTCTCGGTAAATTTGCCTGCTGAATTTCATTTAATCTGTGGACAATTGGAGATAGTTTGGAAAAAATATCCGTCACAATTACAGCTTGACTTTACATTGTATTTTTATAGCTTATCCTAAACATAATCCTGAATCCATGCTAAACAGGCTATGTTATCTCAAAGCGTGATCTACTGTGATTATAAACTGTGTGAAAAACAGATAACCGACTTTTAAGAAGCAATTATGAAATAAAGACATATGTATGTAGGTTTTTCATATTGAATAAAAAGCAGACATCCTCTGTGTGTGGTTTTCTAGGATATTCTGCCGTGTACATCTGACCTCTCTGGGCGACGTTTCGGATCCCATTGCAAGGTCCATCACCATGGCTGATGTTCCAGAAATATCCCAAAAAACTACGCAAAGAAGATTCTCAACGGCCGTGAAAAACTGAGAACATTTTTTAAAAATCCGATATTTTATGAAAATCGTGAAGAACTGCATGTAATCAAAGGTTCCAGATCAGTCTGAACATTTTAGAATGTTACTGAAAGATTGGAAAGTTTGATCGAATACTCGAAAATATACCAGAAGATTCTGGAAATCGATTCCATATATTGTGTCGCGGCTGCGACAGTTTACTGTTGTTTTGACAGCGAACGAAAGCTATGGATCCACGCGAAAGAAAGTGTACTGTAAATCCATACGATAGACAACAATGAGAAAAGTGTTACCAGAGGCTAACGAAACTTTCCAGGGCAAAAAAATATGCGAATTACAGAGTAGTTACCCAACTAATGTTTCTATCAAATATCGAGTGAATTTGTTATTGATAAAAGTTTGTTTTCAATTTTTTAATTTGGAACCAGAACACAATACAAATTCTTAATTTACATATTCATACATAATCGCATTGATCAATAAATAATATAAGCACGTGGCCGAAGGCACTTGGGACAGTAGGCTGAAGGCACTTGGGACAGTAGGCTGAGTTTGTCACCAGTATTATGTTCGTATCATCAAATTAAAATTAATTAAGGTCCCACTGCAGCGAACCCATGACAATAGTTTCAAAGGAAGCAGCCTTTTCCAAAAACGGGCGTAAATTATAAGCCATATAGTTAGAGGCTAATTATTAATGAGGCTTATAATTATGTACAGATTTACCCCTACAAAACATATTCTTAATAATAAACACCCTTTGCTTCCTCGCCTCGTTCCACTATTAACTGAATAGGTTGACATTTATAGTGAAATATTTTAAAATACATTAATATTCTAGTGTGAAGTAGCCGATTTTTACCATAGAATATGAAATATGTACAGAGATTGACTGAATTCCACCTCTCCTTTGTCCGAGACATAATTTTACAACAGTTAAAGTATTAAAATAAAATTAATAAGAATTTACTTTGTATTGAAAAATATCAACTTCCATTGTATCCTGACAAATGGGCCATGAACTCTGAAACATGTTGATATTTTGATATGGCGTATTTTTTAAAATTTTGTTCCAAACCGAGTATCTTATGTAAAAACGCCTTCTCGTAATAAAGCGCAACTTATTTACTTTTATTTTAAGTATACTACGACAGTATACATAAGAAATATATACATACCATATAACACCCAATTTATGAAACTCATTCCACGAATGGCATGTGAAATATTGTTTTCAATTAATTTTTGCAAAACTTTCCTCAAAATTTCGTTGGTTTTCTAGCGGATGTTTTTATTAGTGTTATTATCAGCAAACAAACAAACTTAATTATAGTAATGATTCGTGCGTACGAGGGATGAACAAAGGAAAAATCCTTACAGGCAATGACTACCTAGTTCCACCGACATATTGTTAATTTACGTCATCATTACAGGACGTGCTTGATCGGGTCCTTCGGCTCGTTACTTTTTACGATGTCTGCCCAATAATACATTCCGACAAGGACGTCTCCTTCGCTGTACAGTAAAATAAAAGAACCCTCCAATCTGTGCCGGCCATCGGGAGATTAACTGGTTATTTTTATGTTCACATGTGTCGGGAATGTTGTCAGGCCAATACTCTTATCTAGGTCAATACATTCTAGGATATCCAGAAGAGATCAAAATTATTAAAACATTCACAAATGTAAGCGATCTTCTTAAGCTTATTTAAGAGATCAGAGTATATTCAACTTGTCTCTGAAATACTAATGCACGTCTTTTGTATCGCTCAGGTTTGCACTAGAAAATTTTGCACATAGGTACCTCACTCGCGTCGCTAGTCTGTGGTATTACCCGTTATCTATTTCGATGTCCTTGGCTTCGCTTCTGCGATTTCATCATACCTGTCAAAACAAAAATTCAACCGCTCATAAAAGGAAAGTTATTTTTCGAATGTTCTGGTAGAGTTTCATATTTTATATCGATTTCTAGCTGTTTTCAAATAGTTCTAGAACTATGTGCAGTCCTCCAAAAGAGCGCAATTACTCGATCAAGTTTTGTTCTTATCGATTGAGGATATCACGATAGTATTATTGTGATACAAACTAAAAGTGTAGATGATGAAATGATTTAACTCAAATTCTTAAAAACTGTGATTCAGCTCAGTGGATCTGACACTTGTTTTTCACGCCGAGGGCTTCGGAATCGATTTCCGGTAAGGTCACATTAAATATATGTGATTTGTTCACTCCTGGGTGTTTTTGTGATGTGTTTTGGTTCAGTAATTGAGCCACAAGGCCAAACGAAGCCTAAAAAACCCCATTTATAATATTCAGACCCGCTCAATTTATATTTTATTACTTTTATTTTAAATCCTTGCCTATTATTTATTTGTTCACAAAAAAATATTATTCTTGTCGACCGATCGTAATATTAACTACGTTTCATAATTAAGTTGGGTCGTCTAATTTATTTTTGTGCAAGTGTATAACTTCATTGGGTTTGTAAAAAAAGGGTAATAGAATAAGGTATTCCCATACAAGCTTTTTACAAAAAATATTAAATAATTTTGTTGTCAAGATTATATATGTTTTGTTTGTAAATATTAATAACCTTTTATAAGAGAAGAAGATATTTTTACAGTAGATGATTACATACGATTCAAGTATAGACAAGTAAGTATAGATGAAGAAAATGCATTTTTATAGAATATTATACTATATACATATGTGTGGGACATTTTGTGCATTCTTTGTATGAGCATATGCATGTCCCTGCATTCTACAGTGCAACTTACAGTCGGAGATTCGCTATTAATGATAATCTATTTGAGATCTTAAAACATTGATGAAATTTTATTGATTTTATATTATTGTATCTTAGATATGAAAAGGGATTTTTAAGGTATACATGTTTTTATTAATAATTCCTTACTATGACACGATAAAGAAATAAATCTGACAACTACGTTAAAACACATTGGTGAGCATTCTACGGTCAGTAAAATGTATGTATTTTTAAACTGTTATTTCATTCGACTTTGTGATTTTTTAGTGATTTATTTTCATTGGTTTTAAAATTATTTACTTTGCCACTCGAGTAAATCTAAATATACGTTTGTTATTTAAAAATGATAAATTTATGTCTACAAATATCAGCATATATTTTGTGAAAAAGTCGAGTAAATGAACAAAAATATTAGGTCCTTACATATGAAATTGGCGTTTAGTATGGGAGGAACATAAAGCCGATTTTTTTTATTATAATATTTTTATTTAATCAAAGTATGTACCATTGCTATCTATGCACTTTTGCCATCTCATAAGTAGTTCATCGATCCCTTTACTAAAAAAACCATTCGGACGGGAATCAATAAAATCTTTGAAGGCGGTTTGGACTGCCCCATCGGAGTTGAATTTTTTCCTTTGCAAGAAGTTATCCAAATTTCGAAAAAAATGGTAATCTGTTGGGGCAAGGTCCGGAGAGTACGGTGGATGTCTTAGACATTCCAATTGAAGCTCCTCTAATTTGGTAGCCGTCTGTTGTGCAGTGTGTGGTCTAGCGTTATCATGAAGCAGCAGTGGCCTAGAGCGATTAACCAGCCTCGGTTGTTTAGCAGCTAGCTTTTCCATCATGGTTTGCAGTTGCAGTGACATCTGCCGTAATCGTCTGGCCAGATTTAAGAAAGCTGTAGTGAACGACACCAGCACTAGTCCACCAAACGCTCACAAGTAACTTTTTTGGAGTCAATTTTCGCTTGGGGCATGGTTTGGCTGGTTCGGCAGGGTTCAGCCATTGCGATGAGCGCTTCCGATTATCGTACAGGATCCACTTTTCATCACAGGTAATGATTCGATTTAAAATCCCTTCATTATTGTGCCGGTTGAGTAATGCAACGCAGCAGTCAACGCGCGTTTGTTGATTTGCTTCACTCAATTCGTGAGGTACCCACCTTTCAAGCTTTTTCACCTTACCAATTTGCTTCAAGTGGATTAAAACAGTTTTATCACTAACACCGCAGCCTGCAGCTAACTCGGATGTGGTTTGCGATGGATCCGCTTCCACAATAGCCTTCAATTCTTCATTATCAACTTTGGTCTCCGGTCGTCCACGGGGCTTGTTCTGCAGGTCGAAATTTCCAGAACGAAAACGTTGGAACCAAAAACGCACCGTGTTTTCTTTTGCGGCACCGTCGCCATACACATCATTAATCCTTCGAGCCGTTTCTGCAGCACTGGTGCCACGGTGGAACTCGTACTCGTAAATAACGCGATATTTCAAGTTTTTCATTTTGTAAACTGAGTGACGCAAAGAAAAAACAATTAAGGAAAAAACAAATGAATTATAATTTTCAAAACACAAATACATGAGTAAATAGGTGTATAAATTTGGAATTGGAATTCCTAACCAAAGAGAAGATATTTGAGATCAAATTTGCCAGTACGGCAAAACACCAATTTCATATGTAAGGACCTAATAAATAGATAAAGGAATTTCGCTTCCCGCAATTGCTGCTGTGGTATTTACGTTAACAATATATTCTGCAATACTTTCCGGCTGCGCGTAATTCAAAGAGCATTGCGCCTTATTAAAATTATTGGACATTAACCATTTTTCTATATTTATATCCATTTCCTTGAGATCCGATACCCACGCAATTTTAAGAGAATTATTGTAGAATTATATCTTTATACAAAATAAGGTTATGAGCGATTCGAGAATTTAAACAGAAACGATGTTTAAGTATCAAATAAAATATCGAATTTTAAAATATTCGATCGTCAATCAGTTTTTTCTAACGATACGTTGAATATCCAAATTTTATTTTATCCCCTCATATGTAAGTCGATAAATAACAAAATTCTGAATACATGTCAGTCTTGAAGGAAATATTGGGTATAAATGTTTCCTTAAAAAATTCATTCTGATATTGTTAAAAAAAATATAAAAAAATTCCAGTCTACATTTTAATAGAAATCTAGCCTATAAATATTTTCTCAAAAACCTACAAAAAATAATGTTATGAGAGTTTTTGACACTACATTATTAAAGCACGTGAAGAAACTGTGGAAAAATTAGGTGTTCTCTTTTCATTTTCATCTCCTATCATATCACGGCATATTTTAGCGTTCTTCTTCGAAATGGTGACTTTCATTGCACTCATTGCTCTCCCTAGAAGCCTCTCTTCCGGAACATGTTCCATTTGTTGCTTATATTGTCGGCCTTTTAAAAGTTTCATTTTAGTGAGTTTATTAAGCGTTTTAATGGCCTCCTTGTGAACATAATCTCATTTGGCAGTCCCATTGGAGCTATCGCTAACTGCATTGATTATTTTGTCTTCTTCAAGTTCATGGTTATTTATTCACTTGTCTTGCCAGTGTTCAGAATTCTTGATATTCTTATATCGGTGATGGTGTATTTACAGAGTTGATCCGAGTCTTCAACAGTTGTTTTATACAACTCGGTGTCCTTGTATCGTCTTCAAGGCTTGTAATACGGGCTTGCCAGGCAACTTTCCCCCGCTTTGTCCTTAACGGACAGAGCTAGGGAATGGTCTTTCGATTGTGGTCGACTTATATCTGTATTTGAGTTGAATAATATTTTTCAAAATAAACATCGTATTTTAAAAAAATTTAAAATTTAGTTCCAAACCGAGTATTTTAGTAAAAAATGTCTACCACTTCGTGATAACGCTCGACATATATATTATACTAAGGCATTATACTATTATTGTTACAAAATTTTGAAAATCGTAGAATTTTTTTTAAAGAAAACAAACTTATTGGAACCAGCCGTAGTGTTTTCACCAGTTTATGCACCAAAAAATTTACTTGTTTTTTTATATTGGGGGGTCTGTGAATACAAAGTATTTTTAAAATTTGTTGTTTTATATCATAATGGCATAATAATCACCATTTCTAGCACCATTATCACCAGTCAACCCGTTTTAGCTTCGCATTTTATCTGTGGATTAACTACAAATGCCATTTGTCGCTAATTTCGTTTGCTTACCACAGATGTAGTGCCTAATGAACTACTGATCCCGTGAAAATCACGGGTCAACCGAGTTTTATCGTGATTAACAATTGCCTGAAAACCGACGCCTCTAAATATTTAATGAACCAATCGGAATTGATGTCAGCAATTGTACACAATCCTTTTTACAGTTTCTGAAACGCCGCGGAAATGAGGTACGGGCCTCTGAAAATATTTTGATTAAAAAATTCGAGGAATTTCAGCAAATACCTGAGATATTGGTCATTGTATATATTTGATTGAATCCAATTCTAGCCAATGCATCATCCTTGGCGAACCAATATGCTATAATGTGAAGTACATACTATGTGCAATACAGGCGAGCATCCCTTGACAGTGATTGATTTCTAGTTCCGCAAATTGAATCAGAAATTCGCCATCTGGGTACACAACACATCACTCATAATGTTATTTTATTCATTTTGTGTTCAATATATTGTAACAAAATGATAAGCAAAAGCAATTACGCACTGTCCGATTCCATTGTAATATGTCATATTGGAACAACACAATGGAAGGCTCTATAACAGCCGACAGCGCTCTAGGATTAGACCTCACAGCCTAAACTTACGCCCAAAATATACGGTAAAAGTATTATCGCTTCTTATTCATTATGATTTGATACAACGTATTCATTTTAAAATTCTGATAACATAATAATAATCGTATTTATCAAATATTTATTTACAAATCGTGTAAGTAAATCATTGTAAACTGAAACACACAAATCCAACATGAAGTGAAATTAAAAAAAATGTTTCTCAATTTGTTTTACGGCTTAAGGACTTGAAGCCTTCGATTTAGGCGTTGGATTAGCCCATTTTTGATACGGAACATGATAATCCCTCCCCTAGTGAGTCCTTGTCAGTTAAGGTTCCTGTATTTATAATTAGGTTTCCTATTTATGGCACGTGTCCTTTTGGGGGATTGCGATAATCGATAACGGTTCGGGTAGCCAGCGCCGGATTAAGGCTGTAATTGTAAAAAGCAGTGGTCTAGGACTTTCTATGGTATTACAAATTTTCAAAGGACGCCGACGCAAAAAGAGAGGACATTTACCTTAAGAACATTTAATTAAGAATATCTTAGTAATTACATATTTTAATTAAATTAAACACAAATTTATTTGTTAAAAAACTACTTTGTTTTTGGTATCAACAACGCGTTTCGAAATCAATGTTCTTTCTTCAGGATAAACAACAATATATACTAACTGAATAATAAAACATATCGGCTAGTTTATTTAAATTTAATTATACATTAGTGTCGGGTATTAAAGTGGCGGTTAGCGCGAGACTAGAGAGGGATAATAAATTAATTTATTTGTTTATTAAGGAATCTTATCAGTTTTTTAATCATATAATGCAAAAGCATAGTGCTCATTTTATAGACCAATTAAAAAGATTCGCAGATGTTAAGAACAAAGTTAGATAGGATATTTTTAAGTTAATTATTTTGAATTAATTAATGAATATTAGTAAGTAACAATGTTAAGACTGAACAATGGTAAGTGATTGAATGGGGAAAAAGAAATAGTATATCAAGAAATGAGTTAAATAATAGGTGAAAAAGGATGAGGAGGTAGGAGTCAGGACAGGGGTGGAGGAAGAAAAGATTAGGTATAGTGAGTGAATGGTCAAAGTCGATTTAATACATGTAATCTAAAACATTATTTTAAATTCAATTCAATAAATTGCGGTGGGGAGGAAACGTTGAAGACGGCTGTGGAGACCGACAGGGAAAAGTCTAGGTGTAGTTAAAAATTTGACGACTTGAAAACTTTGTTTTAATAATCGCGAAACGCTTATTAGAACAAGGATAGAAAAGTTAGGTAGAATGTGCATTAAAATTGGGATGGTGAAATCTGGAGTGCGTAGCGAATGCAGCTGTCAGTCTGGGCGACGGAAAGAGCAGCAAAAATCTTTGGGTAGCTGCCAAAAGTTAGAAAGTCCATATTTTAAATTCATCTATTGTCTCTATCTAATAGAAGAATAATCGCAGATTTAATGATACTACGTAAAATTATAAACTATTACCCTGATGTACAAAATGTTCTTTGCGAAATTAAAATAACAGTTTCCATCTGAATCTCATTATTTCGAAAAAAAAATTTCAGTGCTAATATCGGATACTTCTCTTCATTATCGGGACTCATTAGAACATATAATATTTTTCATCCACAAAGCAACAGAGATATATTTTCAGATGGAAAATCAAAATATAAAAAGAATTGCAATTGACAATATTGTAACGAGCTGTTCGTTGACATTTGACAGTTCCATAGAAAAGTGTCACATGCGCAGAACGGCAGGCCGGTATGCCCAGTGGTTGAAATAAGAACTAACATGATTAATAAATAGCGAAGAAATGGAAGGGTTCTTACCCGAGTAGAAAAACAAAAGAGAGCTGTTCTTTTGTGTTTGAATAAAAAATAGCAGTAGTATTGCGTTGCGAGCGATTGTAAAATGTGAGAGATAATGTACAAGCGATAATAAAAGATTTATTTTACGAGTTGTGCCATTTCATTTTTCGAGCGAGCCACGCCACGTAACAATATAACCATCAAATAAAACAAACATGCTTGTACGATTATGCCTTTGTTATTTAATAATGTAACATAAAATGATATTATTAAGGTGACGTTATTTACACTATCACGCACAAATTGTATGGGCATAATTTTCCTGTGTTTGTGCTAAACTATTATAAATAAAAATAAATAAATAAATTTAAGTAAATAGAGATAATGATGAATTAACTATCAATCTGTACATGAATATCTATGTCTGGAAACGTTTTCTTATATCGGTAACGCAATTTTATAGCTACTCATTTTTCAAGAAAATATTGAAAAAAGTCCAATATTTTCCAAAATCAAACACGCAAAGGTTTGTAAAAACTCTTTCAAAATTAACCATGGTAACGAAAAATCCAAAGTAGGTTTGTATCATTACATCCGAAATATGATAAATAAATTTTATTTTTAGCGAAATTTAAAATAAATTAAATTTTAATAAATATTATTATTAAGTTCTACGGGTTAAGTATTTTTATGTGTTACAACGGGCTGTGTTTATGTCGGCTTGTAAGTTAGTCCCTTAGTGAAACCGTTCATCTCAACCAACTTACAAAAACTACTTATTTCACTACACCATTTTCCATTTCCCGCATCAAGCAACCTTCCCCTTTATAGTAATTAGATATTTGTGGTGATGCCCTTTATTAATGTACGATTTTTTCCCCGGGGCACTTATCATTAAAGGTGCCTGGTTAACGTATGGGGCTTAAATAATGTGGCATAAATAAGTCGTTTGTACGTGGTATATCCACTGTTTGATAATGGCCTTATAAGCCGAAACAACTGTAACACATAAAAATACTTAACCCGTAGAACTTAATAATAATATTTATTAAAATTTAATTTATTTTAAATTTCGCTAAAAATAAATATGGAGTTCTACAAATTAAACACAAAAACCATAAATAAATGATAAATAAACATTAAGTCTGATTGATCATTCCACATGTGGGGTATAAAAGCAAAGGCAGCAATATCCAAAAAAATAAAAAAATCTTTTGAATGAGGATTACTAATTTAAAATGTACTGAATTTCAGAATTTATGTTAAATGACCGCATTCACATTTTTTTGATATTGCTGCCTTTGCTACTGTACGCCACATAAAATGATTTAGGGACTTCACAATCTTTGGCAGCAAACTCACTATATGCTAATAATGTAGTCCTGAGGAGGACTAAAACTTGGCTTATATGCCGCTCTTACAGTGGTAATTGGATACCAGGTGCTTTTGGAATCGTGCCCCAATCACCAAGGCTTTTAAAACGACAATCCTCCTACATGATATTTCTGGTTTCATGATCCACGCTATATTTATTTATTTATTTATTTATTCCAGTATATATACGCCCATCAGAGCATTTACATAAACATTGGGTAATACATGTCGGTAATGAGAAATATAAAAAGAAAATAAAAAAAGTCATATAAAGAAATATAAAATGACATAATAACAGAAATATAAAAAGAGCTCTACAACTAAACTTAAACACAGAATCCATAATTTCATAAATCTATAAATACATCATATTTTTTATAGGATTAGCGATAATTACAGAAATATAAATTAAGAACGTGTATGAGAAGATGTATGAATGTGGCCGAAGCAAAAGTGGTGTGCCAGGATAGAAGAGTGTGGCGTTCAATCCTCTCTGCCTACCCCTGCAGGGAAACGGCGTGATGGTTAGTTAGTTAGTTAGTTAGTTAAATTAAGAATTTTTTTTTTATAGGATAAGAATACAAGAAAAGAGTGATAATTACACATATTTGAGGATTATTTTTAGACATAGAGGAAAGTTCATTGTTGATTAAGAATATTGCGAATTGTATGTTTGAATTTATTTAAATTTGTGGAAAAAACGTCTAACTGTTCAAATCTGTTAACAAGTCTGGGAAGCCTTTGAAGTGGTGAATTAAAAAAGTAATTAGTTGTCGCAGCTTCCAAGGCAAACCCTTTATATTATCTTTATTATCATTCCCACGCACTCCTTCCATATGATCTATTCATATTTAATAAGGATCCAATCTAAATTCTATTTATAATATTAAAATCAGTTTTATTTTATTTTAACCAGGAGTTCATATAGCTTATTTTATGTGAGTTGAACAAAATATGTTAAAATAAAAAAAAGTTAGGCCAATTAATTTTATTTATGCAGCACACTAGTGAAGAGGCATCCACAACACACCCAAAGCCGTTTTATAAACAGTAGTTCCCATATCGGCCCTACACTTTTGACCTAGCTATCCGACAACCAATTTCCCGATAGCCCAGTTTTCCGATAGCTGATTGCCCAATAGGCCATTTTTCCAAAAAACACTTAATTTTTAAGATTTGTATTCGCATATTTTTGCTAAAATATGCGTTAATTCTAGATGTTAACACTGTATTTGAAAAAAAAATTCTGGTGGGTTGAATAAGAATATTTCAACTCATGCCATTCCTAGAAATTGTTTTGAATATTATAAGTATTTAATAATATTTAGATTTGAAGCTACTTCTTAAACAAAAATTATAAAACGACTCATCAAAATATTCAAAACAATTTCTAGGTATGATGTGAAATGAATTACTATATTCTTAGCTAACCAACTAGGAAAAAACTTTCTTCAAAAATATGTTTTAAATTTAAATCTATCCGTGATGGTTTTCAATGTTAGAGATCTTATGAGCGTTTTCGTTAACGTATTCATATCTAATAATTTAAATACATTTTTTCTAGGAGTTGGCTTCTCAGGTAATGGGCTATCGGACAGTTAGTTGCTCGGCCTTTTACTAACAAAATGGTAAGGTTATTGGTGTGAAATTTATTCCGTTCACGTATTTCTATTTGAAAAAAAAATTACTACTTTTTTTTTACGTTTTATTTTACGACTCTGCTTCGCCTGAAATTTGGATTCATGTATACGTTTATTTGATAAATTGTACAATTTTTATTTCATATAATGTAATGAAAATCGCTAAAAAATTATGCTAGCTGTAATAAATAACAAAATAAAGCGGTAGATACGCCTTTTTTTTTAGTCAGTGGTGTGGAAAAAACAATATGCCATATTTTTTCACAAGTAACTAGAAATTTGAAAGTATCATAACAGATGGAATTAATTAATATCATAAAGAACTGAAAAAAATCACATTGACCTAGAAATTCCTGACGAAACTAGCTGTATCCCGACACCAGAGTACACCCATCGAGAGTTTATACTTTAATGTATATTTCCCCTTAACAATTAAGATATATGCCTATTCCTGAAAAACTTAACTTTTATTGCGTGCAATCAATCTATTTTCACATTTTTAGTGTTGATATAATCACTCAAGTCTGGGTGTGGTCAACACGATCAATTTTAATTATTCAAAGTCCCATGTGACTTGTTTTTCGTTGAAACGAAGCTAAATGACAATTTGGCGTCCGGTTTGTGTCATAATTCTAATATTCTTTACCATGTGTGGTACCATCACTTGCATAATTAGGTAATGTCGTCAAATGAAGTCGAATAAATTACATAAAAAGGGCCTGCTACTATTTACATATTCTGTAAATGGAGTTGTATTATTAAATGACGACGCAACTTTCAAATAATAATCAAAAATAATACAAATTTTTTGTAATTTAATTCATGACGTTAATTCATGGCAATACTCTTGACAACAATTAAACAAGAATTATTATTACATTTTCCTATGTAATGTTCATTAAATTGGGTGAAAAATATAAAATAAAAAATATAAATTAGTATAAATTATTAAAATGGATAGAAAACGCAATCTTTGTTATCTCTACTTGAGTTTCAATATACTTTATACAATATAAAGTATATTGTATAAACTTGAGTTGTACAATACAACTCAAGTTTCGAGAGAATCTCTCATCGACAGGCGAAGTATTCAACATTCAAATATAGATTTTTGATACATGGATTAGATGATACAAGAATTGATTAGGTATTTACAAAAAGAGCCAGAGTTGCTGGTGTAGAAGTGATTGAACCTAATTAGGATACAGAGAGGAGAAGAGTAAATTTTTTTCCATATTTTAATGTAGCAGTATAATGAAAGACAGTAAAACATTTGATGTGACGTTCTCTTGATCTTCATTAAATCGGGTTAATAATTCTTAGTATACTGTGTTAATAACAACTAAGTATGTTACCTGTTAATAGTAACTATCTGTAACCCGTCAAAAATGACGGTACTTTTGTTGATTTCTAAGGAATAAGTATTTATTTATTTATATTTAAAAATACAAAAAAAAGAAAAGAAAAAGAAAAAAAAAGAAAAGGACGGACGGACAGACATTTTATATTTTATTACTCAGGTTTTGAGAGTATCATAATCTCTCACTGACTACATTCAAATATATCAATTTTTTATACAACAACATTTATTACATAATTATGCTATACATATACCTCTCCATTCTCCATTTAAGAGCATTGAGTGCTCGGACGAGGTACTCTGCTTACATATAATTATGTTACGCTAATTTTTGAATCTCGTGGCATTATTATGACGATCTGTTTCCTTTTTCTTTATTTATATTAACTTACGATATTTTTGTTAACTAAGAAAAACGGTATCCGGTAACGCGGATAAGTGGGTATTTTTTTTTTGTGAAATAAACAAGATGTAAATGATCAATCATTAAAAAAAATGCTATTTTGTAAACAGTGTTGAGGTCGTTTGGTGTACGCCCAGTATCTAAATTCTGCTAACTATGTTGGTTAAACTTTAGGTTAAACTGTCGAAGTATCAGAAACTTTAACTGCATAACTGTCGGAGCCCGCACCGTATCACTGGATAAAAAATAAGATTCATCTTCGCTCGTGTCTTGGCAGCTTTGGTCATAACTTTGATGCGGGATTATTATATTTCACGAACATGATTAGACTGCATAATATGGAAACTGTGGATAGAAGCTATTTTTTAAATTTTAATATCCTACACGAATATGATCAATTGAATAACATTTTTTTAAAATTCGAGAGTTTAATCATATTTATTTTCATAAAAATAATTTGCACTCAAAACCAATAAATCGTGCTATAATAACATGATATCACTTCGATTAATTAATTTGCATTAAAATAGATAGTTTGCTTCGCACTCCAAAATTAAACTAATTTAACTGAATTTATATATCTATCAACATTGCATTGATACTCCACTATGTCAGTTTGTCATTTTTGTTTTGTTCGCTTTTATTTGTTATCCTTTGTATTTATCTATTAAAAACATTTTATCATAAAATTGCAATTTTAGAATATATTTTGAATAGCTTGTTGGTCTTGTGGTTAGGATTCTCGCCTCGTGATTCAGAGGTTGCGGGTTCGAACCTCACTCCAGACCAGCAAGTTATTCCCATTTTCATAGCACAAGCGTTTAGCTTAGTTTGATAATAGTAAGAATATTAATTATATGACACGTATCCCGTGTTTGCATCTCAATTTAGGAAAAAAAATTGAATAGATATATTTTTAAAATATTTACGTAAATTTTCAGGCATCTAGCATGTTACTCGAGGTTTTTGGGATTTTCTGCGCAATATAAAGTTGATAGTTATTAGAAAATTGCATGACAGATGGATCATTTCGACTTGACCAAGTAATAAATGTATTCAGAAATTTTTCATAATCGTGAAGTTAAGAAAGTGAAATTAGATCGCAATTGCCCGGCGTGACAAAGTTCCAAGGTCGTATTTTTTAATGAATAGATTTTTCCGTATTTTTTATTTTATTATAATTTATATAGGTACTTTTTAATTTTTTCCAATGCACATTGGCACAAAAATCCAATTTTGTAGAAAATTTTGTATTGTATTATTGCTTGTAGTAACACAAAATCTAGGGTATATTCCCTTTATTTATATTTATATAAAAAAAAAATATATATAAATATTTTTATTAAAAACTGAGAACAAGAATTTATATTTATATAAAAAAATATAAATATTTTTATAAAAAACTGAGAGCAAGGATCCAGGCTGCCGAGATGAGTTTTCTAAGAGGGGTAGCGGGAGTAACACTGATGGACAGAGTGAGAAGTTCTGACATAAGGCACACACTCAGAATGGAGCCTTTACTCCTACACATAGAAAAATCACAAATGAGGTAGCTTGGACATATGGTAAGGATGCCAGAGGAACGAATACCATGAAGAATCCTCTTGGCAACCCTGGAAAGAAGACGGCCGGTGGGTCGCCACAGATTAAGCAGGGAGAAGCAACAAAAAAATGTTTATGAAAAAAGAATGGGTCTAGACTGTTTGACCCATGCAGAAGCAGCGCAAGACAGGGGAAAGTGGAAGCACCTTGTCGAGTCTTTGGGCCCTTAAACCTATTAGGACAAGGGATGAAGATAATGATGATGATAAAAAACTATTTATAACATGTTCGTTTTATACTTTTCAATGTGGGAACTATCCAAATATTAGATAACGGAATTAAGTTGCCAAAAATGTTAAAAAAAATTAAAAATATTTTTATTATTAAATATTTTTAACTTCTTTAAAAATATCAAAATAATTTTATGATGACAATAATTTATAAACATACTTATAATAAACTAAGTTTTCACTACATGTTTCTAGGCCTATGGCCCCTTCATCAGGGTACAATTGTGTACTTAAAAATTAAATTAAAAAATTAGATAAAGTTTTCGACTAAAGGTGGTGGTGTAGAAATATAACTCACATACGAAACAAGATATATAAGTTAAACATATATACAACTTCCAAAAATTTTATAAATGTGGTAGTGAGTAAACTGATCACTTAAACCAGCCGTACGATAGGTCGTAAGCCCTATGAACACCCAAAAAACACTTCCATACCTACTTTCCCGTATTAAAAATAATTTTTTCCTTATGAAACGTGTATAATATATCTTGATTAATGATTACAATATTATATTCCGATTTTGTTAAACTAATCTGTTTCAAAGTTTAAATAATCTTTTCGAAGTTGCGTGTACCAAGTTCGTAATATCTAAACCAAAGTGCAAATATATAGTTCACAAAAGATAAAGGAACAGAGACAATATATTTGAAATAATTTTATCATTTAATTATAGTGATTTTTTTTAACCGGTGACAAAGTAATCGTTTTGTATCTGACCGCACCATGCGATGATTGAGAACCAATTTTTCGCAATTCGACGGGCGACCATCGGCACTATTAGACAGATATATCTTAGTTCCCAATCATTGGTTTAATCAGATATATATTCCAATAACTGTGCCAAAATATATAATAAAATAACCGAAATTTTTAATATAATACCGAAATATATAATTAATATATAATGAAAAAGTTAAATAAATTTTGTATATATTTTATTTGTTAATTTCTATTTAATTTAAAAAGAAAATTTTGGTTGGACTGTAGAAGTATCCGTGTTGAGTCAGGGATAGTTTACAATAATATGTAGATATAAAACATAGAATGTAGATGTATAGTAAAATAATTATTTGTATTTGATGAAGTATTGTATATTAAAGTAACATAATAAAGTGATTAAAGTAACATAATTTAAAAAATCATATATATGAGGTTATAATGTGTTTGAGTAAGTGTTCCTATTATTTTGTCTCTCCTCTTGTTTCGGATCCACTGTTTTATTTTATATTTTATGTTAGGGTTGTAAATTGTGGACTGCCCGGATTGCTTTAATTCATCAAGCATGCAATTAAGAAATGTGGGTGCAAAATAGTTATAGCTCCCTTGTCCATACGTGGAATGTGATATACCTTGGGATTTGTAGATTGAGTTTGTTTGACCACGTAGTAATTATTGTTTGAGTTGGTTTAAATTGATTTTTTTGTATGTTGTATGTGTATTTAAGAGTAGTATTCGCATAAATTTGTTTTATATCGAATACACCGAATTTGTAGAATATTTCGTCTGTCCTTGTTAAAATTAAGGTTTTGAGGATTATTTTTATAGCAATTTTTTGAATTGCAAATAAAATAAAAAAACGGTTAAAATAACGGTTTGATAATCACTATTTCATTGTCATCTGTTGACGCGTATTAGTGATACTAGTCCATCAATATAAACAGTATCGAATTATATATTTTCCCGGTTACCGAATAATACTGTAGAATATTCAGAAGTATTCTGCTGTGTAGGTTTTGAATAATTTCTTATTTATACGATTTGATTCGGCACGATCAGATAAATTATATATTTAATCTGTTTCTTGAAAAGCTTCCATAATCAAAGAGCATTCGTGAGAAAATGTATGAATGTGGTCGAAGCAAAAGTGGTGTGCCAGGATGGATGAGTATGTCATTCTATCCTCTCTGATTACCCTTGTAGGGAAACTGCGTAGTAGGTAGTTGGCTTGTTAGATTGTTAAAGTTATCCGAAACTAAATCAGATATCAAGAACGCAGCAGTAGCGATGAACGAGCCAGCGCTGTTCGCACCTAGCACCTCTTCTCCACTTCCTTCGCCGTTTAGCTTTTTGACCTTAACTAACTTGTAACTTTTATTTTTCGTCGTAAGCGAAAACGTCGAATTCGCACTGAAAAATGACTCGTTTTTATTGAATTAAAAAATATGTCTTAAAATGCTTCATCAAGTTCCTACTAGTTTATCTAATGTTGAAAATACTCTTAAAATTAGAAAAAAGCGACCGGATAATTTTAGAGATATTTTGGTCACCGATCTGGGAAATATGATTTTTAGAAAAACGCGTTTAAGTTTTATATTTATCTGGTTTCTAATTTAGTTAATTTGGCGTAATCATGTTATCTTCATATGTAAATGCGTGCAGATATTTAGAACTTTTTGTTATAATAAATAACAATGTTCTTCAAAGTTTAATATTTATATTAATTTAATAATTTGTGTTTATTTAATAGATTTTTTAAATTATACTTGTTTTTTATAGGATACGACTTGGGCAACCTTACCCTAATCCTCACTTGATACGCCTCTGTTTAAAGTAGGATCACTGATTTGATCAAGGTTTTAACAGTAACTATTCTGGCATACAATAATTAGTGACAATATGTACGTAAGTGCTTATTCCATCGAATCTATATTATTCCGTTACTATCCTAGAGTTACGATGTTCTATATCCATCAATTAATTGGAAAATAATTGACGTCTCACCTGCATAATATTTAAGGGTATATGTGGCTGAAACACTTATTTTAAGTAAAATCATATGTCAAATTTAGACAAAATCCACTCAAATTATCTATCACATAATTAAATATTCATCAACGCCCTGGTGGGTTTTAAGAGTATGTATAAAGTAACAAGAATTTTTACATAACCTTAAAAAACCACGTGTTATAATAATATACAAAAAACTAATAGAAATAATGTTTATATAATTTTTATTACCAACCCACCATCGGCGTGCAATCAGTACGTTAAAACAAGTTGTAACTAACTAGAATTTTTATATAGCTATACAATATATATTTCGTAATACAATTTTTACAATTATTATCATATTTTGTTTGAAGAGAGTAAAATGATTTTGTGGTGACATTATTAATATAATTCATAAAAATACACTTTGTTTTCACTACTTATTAAAAATATCAACATGTTTCAGGGCCAATGGTAAATTGAAGATTTTAAATAACCAGGTCTTTTTTACAAATAGATATTTTCATGTTAGTACTCAATTATTTATTCATTTCACATATACTAATTTTTAAAAATTTTATTGTCCTTACTTCGGACTTTTATTTTTTGTTTGTTAGTGTACATTGTATGCTGACGAAGGGTCCATTGACCCTGAGTGGTGAAAACATAGGCTATATTTTTTAATTTTATTCTATTATTCAGATTTCATAAATCACAATATTCTCATAGATAATATTAAATTTAACTTATCTTCCAAAATATATTTTAAACCAAAAATGTTCCTACCCTTATGTTTTTTTAAGGATGTTATTACATTATTTTATATCAATTCTGACGTATTAGTTATACCTACACAATATTAATATTTTTTAAAAACATAGTATGTTATATATATTCAGCAACAAAAAGCTTCTTAAAATTATATTTAATTCTTATATAATTCAAACTTATTTTGGGTAATATTTTGTCTTATTTTATTTTTACTTTTTATGTTAAAATAACGTTTGAGACTTAACTCATTAGATAACCATTTTTTTTATATAAACGTCTTTTTTAAGTAAAAACTAAATATCTACGTATGATTTAACTGTAGAGCATAATCAGTGCAGGGTGGGTTTACTCATGTGTATGTAGAAAACGTGTGTATATGTGTGTCTGTGCAAACAAAAACAGAGAGTAGATGGGGCAATACGGCATGCATAATGTATTGCCACATCCTAACTATGTTTGCGTTCCCACTGACATAAATTATAATTTATAGGTTAACAAACATGTTTCCTCTTCCAACCAAATTTCCTCTTTAAACCTTCTAAAAAATCATAAAAAAATAAACTTCTCAAAGTACACAGGTATAAATATATATGTTTTAATGTAAATATTTAAAAAGCTCTTTTGACGACCTATCTACGAAATAATATTGCTACACATGGAATTATATATTATCGTAAGAAGTGCCCAAAATCAAATATATCCGAAACGTCTGGACGTTTTGGAATTTATTTTTATTTATTTATGTTGCACTTAATACATTAAAATGAAATCCCAGTTAACTTAAAACTTAAATAACTTCAAAACTACTGCACCGATCCTTTTGAAATTTTGAACACTATTTCTGTACATAATTTACAAGGTAACACTGGAGATTTTTTTAAAAATTTTTTAATAATTTATATTTTTTAATAACAAATTAGCCAATTTTTTCCGCAAAAAATCGCGGTTTTCCCTTCAAAGTGTTCCAAAAAAATGAAAAATTGAAATTTCAAAAAACCCTCCCAGCGTTACCTGGGGAAACTTATTATCTAATAAATGAACTTTGAGTTTTTGATTTCACATGATCCAGTACCAAGTTATGATGGACACCGCAATTCTACTTTTTTCCGAGACACGTCCGAATAATTGCTGCCATTGCCGTATTTTTTAATATTTCTTTTTGAAAACTTTACACAATATTTTTAGAATGTCATACTTTAATGTATTATTAGTTTTAATAAAGAGATTTTAACTGTGTCGCCAAAAAAAATCACAAAAACATGCCTTTTTTGTGCGAATTAACCTTACCCCCCCCCTCCTTAATGGATAAAGAATAACACACTTTAAAGAAAGAAACATATTATTTGAGTTTTTACGACACGTTGCACAACGTTACACATTTTCTGGTTTGAGTTTTCTGGGATATTATGGTGTGTTTATATTATGCCATGTTAGCATAATATCTCATAAAACTCACACCAGAATATTCTGAACGGCTGTGAAAACCTAACAACATTTTTATCGTTTTACATTGTTCAAATCAATTTGTATTTGAGTTCACAATGAAACAAAAGTGCAATAATTCAAATAAATATTGAATGATTTATAATTCCCTTTATATTAACTCGTGGCGTTTGCTTGCTTGCTTGCCGCCTTGCCGTCAAAAAAAACTTTGGATCGATTTTTGACCCTTTTCCCGTGATCCAATCGAGCTGAAACTTGGGAAGTAGACTCGTGAATCAAGAAGATCTATCAAATTTTAGTTAAAAAAAATTAATAATTATAGTATAATTTCGTTTTTTTAGAAGTTTTATTGTTTTTTTTCAAATTGGAATCATTAGAAAAGTTTGATTAGCAACGGCGGCGCGATAACATTGCGGAATATTTTCCAAATTTGAATACTTCCGTCGGTATACATAATAGGTACTTCACTAAGAATATCGAAAAACTAAATTGACTGACAAATGTTTTTAGAATTTAATGTTCAAAGCATGAAGTTTCTTATCAAAGCTCAAAACATCTGACATTTTAGAAATATATTAAATTACTGTATGTTTAGTGTTATGTTATATGTTTTAATTCGTCTTTAATTGTTGTTATATTTTACAAAGAAAGGGAGTATAATAAAAACTTGGTTTTTATGGGTTACTTTTTTAGTATTCACAACGAAACAATTCAAATACATATCGAATGATGTCTTTGTGTTCACAACGAAACAAAAGTGAAGCTAATGGCATCTACAGTGGCATATTATGAAAAAATTTAAATAATTAAAATGATGCTATTATCTACCTATATTCAATCGTAGAAAAAATGTATCAACTACGTTCAGAATTAAAATATTTATCTATCCCTGAGGCTTGGTCAGCCGACTACGTGACACCCTTTATTTGAGCTAGAATTATTTTTTATTGTTCAGACAAGCATTCCCTCTTTGATTATTCTACTCGCTAAAAAAGGCAATGAACGCGAAGAATTTCTTCGAATTTCGTAATATTTTCTATTCAACGATGCTTTGAATAGCTGCGTTGAATAATAATTTAGGATTATATCTCATTAGACGTGTTATTTAATGGAGGCTTTCATAACTGCCCCATTACCTCCCGCCACCCCGGCGCTCATTCAATATTTGGATTTTTAATAGGGCTGTGCCCTGTTTACGAAGTTCAGTAGTTTTGTCTCCAATAAAAAAATGCGGTTCAATGTTGAGTATCCTAGTGATAAGGTGGTCAGTAGGGAATGCAATCTCGCGTGATTTTGGCCAAGTCGGGATCTCGCGAGATTGGTCGGTGATTCGAGCCCCACTCCAGGACGCCAGCAAGTTAGTCCTATTTTCATAGTACAAGCGTTTATCTTAGTTTGAAATAGTAAGAATATTGATGCAACACTTATTCCGGGTTCACATCTCTATTTTTAAAAAATATATGTGAATGAAGATCGGTAGGTACCTATTGATCTTCATTTCATTTGAATTGTTAAAATTTAACGTTTAAATTTGTGTGAAAATTCTTTCACAAACAACTGACAATCGACCTATTGAGAAAATTATAATATACCGGTGAATAATACATATTTAATAATGGATAAAGTTTCTAATATAAAATAATAGCTTTAAATGTTGTTTCTCTTTTCAGGTATGATGTGTACTTTGATTATTTTTAAATTTTAATGTGAAATATTATGTTCTTTTGCTAATCAAAAATATATTCTCTTTTCAGAGCAACGCAAAAAAGCTTTTATTTAAAAAAACTAAAATATTTGGGAAACCACATTATATATGTATATATGGATTTCCTTTCTGAGATTCTGTTAAATATAATATTTCTGAGAAATATAATAGAGAAACTTATGACCTGCAAGTCCGATCGGGAAAAAACAAGTGTAATCGATTGCTTACAAGCTGTATTGTCGATATTTTTTTTTAAATTACAGCCATTTCACTGTAATAATGTAAAAAGCTGGGTGATCTACATATATCTAATTGTAATAATGTAGCGAGATTTTAAACAAGAAGCGCTACATCGTAGGTACTTTAAGAATTATAGAGACATAATTCTAAAATTTCATTAGCTTTATTTTAATTTTATTATTGAGTATTTTAATATATAACTAAAGTAAGAATTAAAAGAAAAATGATTAAAATTTTTAAAAAGTATAGCCAAGTATACATATAAGTATTTTTATACAAAACTTATGGACTTAAGAATCTTTATTCAATATTTTCACAAAACTTAAAATTTTTAGTTTGGTCTATAATTCTTAGGGTGTGACATAGTATAAAGGATTTACTAACACTTTGGACGTTTTAAAGAAAACGGAAACACCTAGAAACCAGTAGAAAACACAAAAATATACCAGAAGATCTTAAAACCCGCAGAATTCACACTTGGGCGATGATGTCGTGTCTCGTATAACTTGTTGAACTACAAAATATTTCTAATTGTATTCTTATCATTTCTCACACAGTTTTAATTTTATTTCGAACATTATTTATTGTTCCTTTAACATAAAAATTGTACTGTTTAATCATGTTAGCTTCATATTTTATTACTTTTCACTGTAATGTCATACTAGGACTATCTATCAGGCGAGGGGTGCATTGAGAATATAGAAGCATGACATTTACTCAAGCGAATATTTTGAAAAAATATCGAATGAAAATATATATCTCGTAATATTCCTATTACAATTATTATCACAATATTCAAATTTTAATGTAACATATTATTCTATCACATTTGTATTTTATTTCGATGTATTTTTTTCCAAAATAGATGTCGGCGTGAAAGTCATACTTCATTGTATTCACTGCACGTGCCTGCTATCATGGATAATAATCTGATGACAATATGTTTTTTTTTTAAATAAATATAAAAACATAGAAAATAGAAAAAAAATGACTTTGATAAAATTAACAGATTGCATATATTACGAGAACATATGTTCATTTTTACAAAGATTTTATAGTGCTGTGCAGTGGAAGGATTTACGGTTAAAGTCGTTTCGTAAAAACTTTGCGTTCAAATCACTTTTCTACATTTTTCCTCGGTGGTTATAAAACTCCGCGATTGAACGTCGATTTTCCGCACTCATAAAGCGGTCGTAAACTGATTTCGGAAGCGGAACGGAAGCTGGATACTTCTTGCTCTCCAGTCAAGATGACCATAAACGAGAAACATCAAAGACTTTGACTTTAAGTTGTAGCTGCTTCCGGTTATTCGCTTCCGCTAAGAAAAACCAATCGGGAACAAGTACTCGTATGTCTCGAAGCTGCCGCGAAAAAGGTATTTTTCGAATTTCTTATGAATTTCGATATACTCTTCCAAAGAATTTCTCGATAATACGTCTAAATGTGCGGTCAAGTCTAGAATGGTTCATTAAAAAATAAATGACCTCATGTTTTAAATTCGACTTTGAGGGATTGTTTTTAATTTTATGGAACCGTTTTATAAATTGTTTTTATTAAATATTTATTTATTTTTACATCAAAAAGAGCAAAATGACTTTGTGGTGATATTATTAATATACTTTTTTATATTATTTATATATATTCATTACCCACATATTAATTTATATTTTGTTTTTATCTATATATCGATTTTTGTTTTTTTTTATTATTTTAAGTATACATTGTGTCCTAATAAAGAAACATAACGTTCATTAAAAAGAAATAAATCAATAAATTAGTGGTTAAAACAAAGTACTTTGTAATTATTTATTTTTCTTGATTTATTTAAGCAAACAGTGAGCACAGAGTTATATACTTTTAAAGTTGATTTGTTTAATTTTTAAGTGAATTACAATGTTGATTTTTAGTTTTATCCACAAGCTGCCTCCTTAACTAGACCAAGATATGTGGTAAAGGGGTCTGGTCATTCATTGTATTCAACAATGGAACAATAAAGGTATTTTCTAAATAACATAATTTATAAAAATTAAAAAACTTATTAAAACAAAATGTTTTCGCTTACCAATAAATACAAAATGGTGTAAATTTTATAAAGATAAGTAATATAAGCACAAGATATTGAAACAATTCCCTCAGATATATTTTTTTAAATAATAGTCTAAGTAAAGATTTATCCAACATTCAATATTTTTCAATACATTTTCAACCTTGTACCGTAAAAATACGACTTAATTTATATTTACTAAATACCACACCCTTCATTAATGAATATGATTGAATAATTTTCATATTATGGATAGTATTCAAACTTAAAATTTCAGAATATACCTAGTATTAAATTGATAAACAAAACAAAATGCATTGTTTTAGAGTATAGAATGTATAAAATTATACATAATATCTAAAATTATATACCGTTTTAGTCCAATATATTTATTGACCATTTATAAGCTATATAAAATTTACCCTCCCTAAATTCGAGACCTAGGTAATGGAATACTTTATAAACAAGCCTTCTTGTTATATGCCTTTGTATCCGATCACTTTCAATCAAATCGAGAAAGGTTCTGAGAAAATTGCTGCAAATTTGGTATCGCGTTTCTTTCTGGATAATGCGGTTACATTTATTTTTAATTAATGCCAGACATAAACTAGAGGGAAAGAATTTTATAGAAGTAAGCTTAAGAAACAAGTAAGCTTTAGAAGGAAAAGTGCTGATTTGAGCAGTTTTATAACAAAATGAGGACAACATAGCATATAAAAGTAATATTGTAACGAAATTGTAAAGGAAATAATCGTAATATGTAGATGACGGCAATAATATGGAAACCTCTAGCACTTTCTACTATACTCTTGTATATATCTAAAACCTTTGGAAGACGCCTGGAATAGCTTAGAAGTAACGGGAATCTTCTCCTAAACACAAGAATAATCTAGGAGGTTCGAAAAACCAGCTTTTGGCACAAATAGCGGAACTACGCCGTGACGTGGAGAGAATTTGTTTTGGCATTTTTATCGCTACCAAGTGAGCTGCGGGCGACGACAGCAGGGTAGCCAGTCGTGGAATTTCGGAGCGATAGATGTGATAAATAAAGTGTTACCCAGCGATAATAAAGAGTTTATAGACGAGTGATAAATTGCGAAATGGTGTGATTTAAGGAATAGTGTATTAATTTAATTAATGTTATTAAGTGACTTTGTCCATTTAATAATTAATCAATCAATTTTTATTAATCAATTAGAAAAGACATACAGAAAAAATCAAATTAACGAAAAAATATTTAAATGCCACCGGGACTCACCATGGACCTCACATTCTATCCGGGAATGGCGCGTTATCCAATTTCGCCATGGCACTCTGGTAAGTTAACGAAAATTTTTCAACCTTATATGTAGTCTCTTTTTAATTGATTTGACATTTTAATTCCATTTTTTTAGTGCCATGGCGAAATTGGATAACGCGCCATTCCCGGATAGAATGTGAGGTCCGTGGTTCGAGTCCCGGCGGAATTAAATATTTTTTCGTTAGTTTGATTTTTTATGTATGTCTTTTCTAATTGATTAATAAAAATTGTTTAATAATTCACAGAACTTTGTTCTGAAATTGCAACTTCACAATAAGAATGTGTTTCCTTTAATATAATTAATTAATCGTTCATTAATAAATCGCTACTTTATTTCCATATGCCTCTTAAAGCAACGATTCGCGATAATATTATTGAATTCTATAGCTGAAAAATAATAGGAAGAGAAATATGAGGTGAACATATTAAATATCACATCACGTAACAGAAATGTGTGGTGAGTCCTTTGTTCATACTTCCGGTGTGGAAAAGTAGAGTTGTTACCTGAGTAATACTAATATTATTTTTTGTATTTGTTTGTATTCAAGGGTGTTTAGATACGCCATAAATTATACACGTGAATTGTCCCGTTAAGTTGCTTCGGGAGCTTGCGAACAGGTGCTACAGTAATTAGGTTACCCAAATACAATTTCAGTTCCAAATGTGCAGATTAACATCCCTTCCTGCAAATTGTTGCTGAGAGGGATGCTAATGATAATATTACCGGTACGTATTTTGTACTGTTATTTTTTTACCGTTTGACTCATCTGTTTTTTTTTTTATTATACAGGGTTATTTGGAAAATATTAATAACCTCGCAGGACTGTATTCCTGCCTTGATTATGAGTCGAAAATGTTCAAGCTATCATGACCTAATATCAATAGTTATGGAGATATGCGACATCAAAGTTTACACTTTTTTTCAATATTTCTGTCTTATTTTTTGTAAAACACTGGAATATCATTACAGTTACTTATATTGATTACGAAAAATTCATTCGTTGCAAAACAAGTTAAATAAAATGATAAAAACCCTGAAAAATTTCCAATTGGAATTCGGAGGTTACTGTAATGATAGTCCAACGTTTTACAACATATAAGTCAGAAATATTGAAAAAAAATGCAAACTTTGATGTCGCATATCTCCATAACTATTGGTATTAGGTCATAATAGCTTGAACATTTTTGACTCATAATCAAGGCAGGAATAGAATAAAGTCCTGCGAAGTTATTAATGTTTTCCAAATAACCCTGTATACCTTTGTTACGTATAAAGACAAGTGACATGGAACAGAAAAAAAAGAGCTACGGTGACAAGAATTTTTTTGTAATTATCGCTGTTGGCCCTCCCGAGTCTACATGAAACATGATGATTCTGCAACACGAAGATTTATAAATACAGCTAGAAATCTCTGGAGGAAGCTGCCATGCTCGCTGTCACTCCATTCGGAAGATTGAAAAGGTTTTACAGTCTTCAAAATCAAAAAGCTTATATCGGATTTTTTTATGGAGCGGTACGATGTTGTTTTTAAATAATTAAAAGAAAAATACATACCTATATGATTTCTAATTTTTAAGATATAATTCGTAATGGAAGGTTGAATTTAATGATTTAATTGAAGCAATTTTTCCATTGTAATTTCCATTAATGTTCTGTTCATAAAAGCAACGAAGGCACTCGACCAAGAATCACAAATTTACCTTATCATATGAATAACTACTAAAATTGCAAAATATATGTTTGTAAATAGAAACAAACACGGAATACATATCGCATTAATATTCTTACTATTATCAAACTAAGCCAAAAGCCTTTGCTATGAAAATATGACTAATTTGCCAGTGTCCTGGAATGGGGCTCGAGCCACCGATCGCCAGATCACTAGGCGAGCGTCATGACTATCTCACCAACAAGCTATTCTTACCTGTATACAATACCTGTAATAATGTTTAACAAATAGTTAGGCAAAGAAAATCCCAACATTTTTTTTACGCTTTTCAATTCAATTCAATTTCAATTTTTATTTATTACATAATATGTACATTACAAACATTATGTTCAATGCATACATATTATTAACTTACATCTAAAACTTTCTTCAACAGGCCAAAAGGTTAGAAGCCAATAACAGAAGCGAAACATATCACAAAACACCCAGGCTCGAGTAAATCAAATAGATTATTTGTGACCTTACCGGGAATCGAACCCGGAACCCTCGGTGTGAGAACCAGCGTCATGCCTATTGGGCTAAGAGGGTTGCCCATACGAGGTATTGAAATCAAATAATCACAAACTTTTTGAAATTATATAGAATCATAAAGCATTTACTGCTACATAAATATATATTCTATAGACTCACTGCTCAAAAAACATCCTGATACTAAAATTATATAAATGCCCTAGCTTTAGAAAATAATGTATCATTGTAAAAGTGCGATCTATTAGGCGTATGTTTGGAAAATCTTTGGACGACTGAGTAGAGAATGAACGAATTAGAAGAAATGTTGTGCTGGCGGAGGCGTAATACGAAAAGAATCGCTAAGATGGTTTGGCCATGTGGAATGGATGAACGAGTAAAGGATGGTTAAGAAAATTTATTAGACGAGTGTTAAAGGCAGCAGATACAGAGGGCGACCGCGGAAGACTTGGACTTGGAAGATATTCTGTTAGAATCTTCAATAACCGAAGAGCGTGCTTGAGAAGATGTATAAAAGTGGACCAAGCAAAATGGTGTGCCAATGTAGAAGTGTGTGGCATTTTATCCTCTTTACCTACCCTTCTGGTGGCGGTCAGTTAGTTAGTTGAAGATAATCGTGATAAGCTAAAAACGATACGGTCAAAAATAGTGGAAAAAAGTAAAAATTCTTAAAATTAAATAATTATAAGTATATGAATTAACTCGTCCAAATTCATAATCATTTTTCTGTCTTTTCTATTCTGATTAATAAATTTATTTTAAAAACGTTTTTTTACCAGAAATTCATTGACAAGGTTTGCAGCATACGCGGTTTCAACATGACTCTACCACACGTATTGCACAAAACACACACTACAAATTCTGTGCGATAAATTTCCTTGCCGCCTAATATCAACATTTAGTGCCGCTCGGTTTATCTGATTTAATTGCACACAATTTTTTTCGAAGCTACGTAAAGTGAAGTTAACAGTAATTAACCAATATCAAATCTACACCTGAAAAAAAAAATTCGTCAAAATATCGAACAAACTATCCAAAAAATATAATGAATAATATGATTGACAGACCTCGTATCTGACGCGGACAATTTTCCTACATTATTTTTCATAATAAATTGATAAGAGTTATATATAAATAAATGATCTAGAAAAAAATATTATTAAAAAATCACAGTTACCCACGCACTTTAACATCTGACACTAATTTTATTTTTTACAAATACAAATAAAATTAAAATACCAAAAACAGACAATGTAATAATGTCATACGGCAGGTACACACAAAAACAAGTTTCTAAAAATATTATTACGCATATTTTACAATGTTTAGTTTGTAGTTTTTGCTGGTGGTTCCGAAACCGGTTGACGTTACCAAAAATCATTCGAATCATCAACAAAAGATCGAGAATGTTTAGAATTTTTGACGTTCTTGATCTCAGGAAATTATACCTTTAAATCGTACTTGCAAAATAACACAAGGATGAAATTGTCTATAACAGAAATCAACAAACACTTATCACAAGGTAAGCTAGAAAAATTAATTTTGTTGTGCCTAACTTGAAAACCTTTTTCGGACAAAGACACATTAATTTCATTCAGGCAACTGTAAAACCAGCCATTTTAAATAAAAGATTATAAAATGGCAAAAAATATCAGGATCAAAGAATGCTGAGGGTGTGATCCACCCATGATACAATATTTTATATTCTTTACCCTTTTGTATAAGAACTTTTTTACTATATTTTAAACTTTGATCCTTTCCTTTTTATGTCTTTTCTTTTATGTATTTATTTATTTAATTTTTTTGTATTTTCTTGTAGTATAAAGTATTGTTTTATATTATTAAAATATTAGATTGTTAATTATAGGTAAGAACAGGTTTAACCTAGTGGGACGTTATAACCCATTGTAAAAAAATGTGTTTGTAATTGTGATAATATAAAAATTAATAAAAGTATGTTAGTGTAAACCTAGTGAATTTTTGTATTTAATTTAAAACTGCCAAAATAAATTAAAATTGTTTTACTTAAAAAGTTCTGCTCCGTAGAAAATACACTGTATAAGAGAAAGTAAAAAAAGAATATTGTAATTCTTTTTATTTGGTAGAAATTTTATTAAAGATACCCAGAAAGCAATATTGAAATTTCGATCAAATAGTTATCTTTACAAACTTCCTAGTAATCCATCAATATCATTTTCGTATTTTTTTAACCCTAGATAAACGTCGTTCAACTAAATACATATTCAATGGTCTATTGAACCGGACAGTTGACGGATGAATACATTATTATACGTCCAATAAAACATACGTTCCAGGATTGTTCGTTTTCTTGGTACTATCGAAAAAACGTGGATATAATCGTATTTAATGTTGAATACAAAGTTGTTTTTCCAAAAAATCTTCGCATAAATTTTACAAGTGTTCGTTTTTTGTTCTGCATGCGTTCACAATGCTATAAATGTCACATTAACAACACATTTGCGAGAAAGTTTTTTTGTAACATTTTCAGCCCATTTAAGGCAGATTTCGATAGAAATATTAAGTATTGCAGAATCCAATTTATTAAACTGAAACAAAATTTGTATGCTTGTGTATTTAAAATTATTCTGAATTTTCTGTAAATGAAACAAATATTCTGTACATTATTAAATATTTTTTTAATCTGCATCCAGTGTTGAATGAAGGCCTGTAATTTTTTGCTTTTCACAGCTCCCAATCTCTGCGCATTGACTTCAATATAATATGTTACCTGACTAACAGATTTTACGATTTAAAATTCAAAATGCTATTTGCAAAATGCCCCTCCCAAATGTTTATCTCTTCATTCCAAAATATCGGGGGGCCATATACTCATCAAAATACTACCATCTGCCCCTGTCTTCCGCTGTTTCAATGGTAGTTAAGCAATCAAGGCGCAATTTGTCTTTTTGCAATATTTATAATTTTTGTTCCAGATTACTTGTAGGAAAAGTGCAATGAAAAAATATCTACGTTACAAAAAGTACCACGCGACAAAAGGCCCTTGCGACATTAGACACAACGACTCGTTGTACCTAACGTTCTTAAAGTGACTTGGGACATGTATAATCTAAAAAAAATCTTTTGTAAAAATTACGTTTGTTTACTAGAATATTTAATTATGGGAGAAAAATACTCAAACTGCATTATAAATGTATCTTAAATTTATGTGAGAGAGGACATACTTCCGCTGTGTCCCAATCTCACTTCTAAGAAGGGGCTTAAATAATCAAGTTTTTCCAGTATATGCTTGTCTATAATATTTTAGAGACTAAAATGAATGTGTATTTGATTAAGCATTTTTATCAATTGTTGCGCGGTATGATCAATAATCCCGAAATTATGCGGAGCACTGGTTTGTATGTTCCTGAAAGACAGCGACAGCATAGATTATTTCACATTCCAATGTAAATGACTAACCTGCCGATGGCTATACCTGTTGGAAGAGTTACCGTTCTCCTGAACAATATCACTTATATTGATCTGTTCCATGTCTCTGAGAGGATTTTCCGAAGCAAGATTATCCTACATCTTAGATAAAATCATTATAAAGGTAGGTAAAACAAATGTTAATTGAAATATTATTATAATTACGAATCAAATATATATTTGTAATGTAAATAATTTATACAAAAATAAATTGAATTGATATTAAATTTCTTCAATGAATGCAAATATACTTTGTGGTAACATTTTTATATTATTAAAATTAAAAAAAAAAATTACTTTGTTTAAACCACTAGCTTTATTTTAAAACACTACATGTTTCAGGACCAACGGTCCCTTCTTCAGAAGGATACAAGGTATAATATAGTATTGTATCCTTATGAAGACGGGACCGTTGGTCCCGAAACATGTAGAGTGTTTTAAAATAAAATTGGTGGTTTAAACAAAGTGAATTTTTTTAATATTAATAATATGAAATTAAAGTTTTAAATAAAATAATTTACTAAGATCTAGATGTAGCTAAGAGCATTTATTAAGATATGAGCGGTTTACTTTTAATTAATTCTATATATCTCATATAAGCATCAAAGCACGGTGTAAAAAACAAATAAACTTGTTGAATTCCACGGTAGGTACTCTGTTTATCGATTGCAATTGACTTCGTCGTCTATGGCAGCTCAAAGACATCTCGTTAAGGAACCAAATTGCACATACACCTGAGTGATGATCTTATATCAGAGCCCACAATGTAGTACATTATTGGATTTGCTCTCCGTTCCTAAATCCAATCTCGGTAGAATTGCCCCAACCAGAAAACCTATCAGATGCGAGATTTAGGTGTACACTCCCCCCATTTCCCCGCGCATTTTTCGTAAATTTTATTTTCTTCGAGCCATTGAGTAAATAGTGTACTAAATTACTTTATTGGGGCTGGGATGTATTTTTAGTTCATTTTTTGGAGCTTGCAACATTGCGTCACTTCAAATGTTTGATAGTTGCATTTTATATATTAGTACTCGCTAGAATTTTCGGGCCCGAAAACTATGATGATGCTCGCTGGTTGCAGTTTTAACTTGGAGTTACCAGACGTGTATCGAAATTGCAAGAAGTGCATCTCTCAGATGAGACAGTTATTTTTTAACCACGACCTAAGCCTGCAACTTAGAATGCGTACGGTTTGATGTTATATTTTCCCTTATATGGGATGAAGGCATTGACACTAAACCAATAACTTATCCATAAAGTCGAGACGTTTCAGATGTGGCTCTATGGACGCATATTGAAAGTCTCCTGGGTGGATAAAGTGAAGAATGTTTAATTCCTCCGGTATATAGAAAAAGACCAAGAAGTAATGCGGACTAAAAGAAGAAGACTTGAAGCTTTAATCTGTTTCCAGAATTATAGAATACTCCTAGAAGCCCTGGATGCCATTTTTCTTCTGGTTATTATTATTATTATTAGCTTTGCCCGATATTCATGAGCATGTTAATCAATTTCATATTCTCCTATAAAATAATACCATATACAATACATCATACAGGTGGAGCCAGTTAGTCGCAACTTATATCGGGGTAGTAGTTATTTTCATACAAGAGGTATGAGATATCAGGATCTCCGATAACTGTTTTTACTTAGAAAAAATATTCTTATTGTATCATATCCTATCAGAGGTCGGTGATGATATTGGTACTTACGACTCTATTCACTCAGCCGAGTTACACATACACCAGTCCTTCAAGTTATGCAGCCATGAGATGCGGCGTCTTCCTTTTGTATTTCATACTTTATGGTGAGTTGGTTAAGACTATATTGTGGTCCTCTCATAAATTGTCTGAGATACTCAAGCTTTTGAATTTTATCAAGGAAACATTATAAAATACTAATTAAAATGTCGTACTTTTACTGTATATTTCTGTTGAGAGTTAAGGCTGTGAAATGTGTGAGAGAATAGCACCATCTTGGTAGCCTAACATTTTGATAGCATTCATGACGAACATTGCTACATAGAGAATTATGAATTTATTGCTTTATATACCTCATCATTATTTGCGACATGTATTAGCGTTCATGACGAACAGAGAATTATGTATGAAGATAAACTAATCAGGAAATAATTAAAGTATAAATTTGTTTCATTATTAATCAACTTATATGTAAAACAAACACAGTGCAAGTTAGACGGGAACTCGAGAGCGTAGGAAGGATTAAGGGAGAATGGGAAAGAAAATAAGGTAATTATAATATGAATTAACGTAGCTCAGGGTATTACATTTTTAACTGAAAAACGTTGAAAAAATATATTGAATCATCACAAGTGAGGGGATTAAAACAAAAAATCACCAATATAATAGAAAAAATTTAGATAAACGTTTCTGTAATTGATTTAAAGGCCCGAGCGGAGATTTTAAAATTTATATGCATGTTATAAAATGCTTTTAAGTATGCTTTAAAAATTAGTTTTCAATTGTAAAGTAGACCCTTCATTCAGCGGTCGATTTAAAATGGTTATCAAGATGATAATAATATCAAGGTATATAATTCTTTTTTCATCTTATTTGTTGACGAACAAAAGATCTTATAGAATTTTTTACATTATTTTTACAAGTATAGTATCGTTATAAAGAAAAATAGCTGTATTATAGTTAGTATAGATTATTTAAAACATTTTTCATTTCTGCTTAAATTTTTCTCGCATTTTCTTTTTATCACAGCTATTTGATTTTTAGGAAACGGATTTCTGTCAGATGATTGATTTTCTGGTGACAGATTTTTCTGTCAGCGCCGACATATTTTCTGTCAGCAAATTCTTGTCAGATTACGAAAACTAATCTGTCACGTAGGGTCTCATTCTCTGGACATGTGTGGTACATTTTTATTATGTGATAAATTTTTGAACTATAATAATATTATTGAATTACCTAATGATAAAACTACCAGTTTAGATCTGCTAGTTTTATCATTATCGGACTTTGGAAAGCCTAATGGGACATTTCCATAGATGAAACTTGTAAAAAAGACTCTTCTTGATAGTCACGTATACATAAAACAGTGCAAAATTGAGCTCGAAGCGGGCTAGGATTGACTGTTCATTACTTACTTATATTGCTCAGAAAAAAATCACGTAAGTGATAAATATCAACATTTAGTGACGTAAAATTTCTGAGGATATTGTAAACATGATAACTTTTCAGTTTTTGGTCAAGCTTTTCCGAAAAATTGATCCCATTAATATATAAATTTCCTAGGCAGTCTGAAAATATAAGAAAAATTCAATTATGGGAAAGAAAATCAAAGGCATCAATATTCAAAAACTAAAAAAATATTTTGTCACCGATTATACAGTCACCGAGGATTACTAATTTAAAATGTACTGAGTTCTAGATTGTATGTACCTATCCCTTTCAAAATCAGGTTTCTTGTAAATTTATTGACTATGTTTCCTTCAAAATCTCGAATAAAGTAAGTACATTATAAATGAGTAATCCTCGATGATTGCATTCAATTGTTTTTTGATATTTCTGCCTTAAGCGCCCTTGAGGTGAGTATTCGCGAAAACGGCGCTATATAAATAATCCAAATATTATTATTATTATTATTTGCATTTTTACCCGACAATTTTAGAATGGTAAGAATATTAACATTTTCTGAATCCATATAACTAAGAATATTTATTTAATTTAAACAAATTTATAGAAATACAGTCCTTGTACAGCTATGCAAATAGTAAGTAAATAAAGATTATGTTACGCAAGCAAAGATTAATGCAATAAAACTGAGAAACAAGAAAATTCATCATCAGCTATTTTAACGGATATAAAATAAATGTATTCAGAACACGTTTCTGAAATTTATTTGCATTTCAAAAAATCTCGAACGTTTATCTTTTTGTGTAGGTACTGACTGACAAACATGAACTAGTAGGAACGCTTTGAAAAGGAAGTTTATTTTAATATTTAGCAGGGGTCCTTTAAACATGCAAAATAAAACAATGGCTATTTGTGTTACTGTTTATTATTTGATACTACAATATTTTTATATGTTATAAAGAAGGATGTATGCTGACTTTGACATTGCATCAGTCATTCCATGCCGTAAAACAAACTACTGAATCTCTAGCAGATATTTAATAATATTTACTAGAGATTCTGATTCTCTAGAAACCAGCAGTGAAAAAATAAAATAATTTTAAAAATTCTATTAGAGATAACATAGTAATATTTAAAAATTGTCAGTATGATTCTCTACAATTGAAACGCCAAATCAATCAATAATATCTATATGTACTTTCTATATTAGAGAAAGTAATAAAGTGGTCAATCGCAGAAATACCGCTGTTATATTCATTCATTTCTCCTCTAAGATTGATTGCCCGGCATTGCTGCAGCGCATCTTCCTGAGAGCACCCGGAAGATCCACTGGATCGGTTGAGACCTTGAGCCTTTCACACTGTAATACCAACTCCCGGCAAAACTCTTTTATATATCGCTCATCTCATTTATTCAACACTATATTCAGCGACTTGGATCTTTTCGATTCGTCAATCTATGAATTTAAAACTCTTGGATATTCACCTCAGTCAAAAAGCTTTTTTTTTCCTCTTCTTTAATCCATCTTCTTTCTTTTGAACAGATTCGTATGTGATTTTTATCTTGTATCTTTCTTTAGTTCATCTTTTTTCTTTTGTCCAGACCTCGTATATATATGCAGATATATTGATCAGATATCTTTATGCAATACATATATCTTTTGCACTTCTTTTTCTTCTTATCTCTTCTCCTTTTTACTAAGTAGTTCTGTCCTTTCCTATCCATTCCTTAATCCCTTTTTACCTTTAATTCTTCGACTTTCATAGTTTTTTCGTAACTTAAAGGTTTCACTTTTTTTTTGTATTACTCAAGTTATTGTTGCTATATGTTAATTCTGTGGAAACTTGTAAGATGGTCTCTACACTGTTCAATAATCATGTGTAATCTGATTTTGGTATGCACTGTTAGTTTCCCATTAATAAATAAAATAAATAAAAATAAAATATGTTGTAGAATACTATGAAGTTCATGTATTATTAATAATCTTATCTCGTAAATAAAAATCCGCCGACAGAACAACTCTTAAACTTAAATTTATTGAAAAAGTTTCAAAAATTATATGAATATTGAATAAATCTATTTGAAATATTCTATAATAATTTTATCAGACAAGGTCACGGAGGACGAAGGAAATCCTGGGGATTACAATGGCTACTTTAACCCAGACAAAGTCTTGCAAGCTACCAAAGGTGATACTCACTGCATCCTACAAGAAAATGTTATCTATTTATATGTTGATTTCAAATATACAGGACATAACGAAGCTCTTCCATAATACTTTACAGATAGATTCTTACCTGAATTATTAGTCTAAAATGTTAACGCCACAATGTCCTTATATCAATATTAGAGATATATGACATCAAAGTTTGCATTTTATTTTTCAATATTTTTGACTTACTTTTTTTTCAAAAATCTTCTTTCTTTCACATTCTTACAGTTTTATTTCAGTTACTTATATCAAATATATATATCAAAAATTAGTTCGCTTCAAATCACATGATTCAAACCTTGCGGATATTTATAAAATATTTATAAAAAGTGTTTGTCATTTTATTTGATTTTTTATTGAAGCGAATGAATTTGTAATAGTCTAAATTAATTACTGTAATGATGGTCCAACGTTTTACAATAAAAAGTCAAAAATATTGAAAAAAAGTGCAAACACAACTCCATAACTCCATAAATATTGTATAAAGACATTATTGTTTGAACATTTTTGACTCATAATTTAGGCAGGAAGCTACCTGTAATATATTGTAGACTAGCTTTGTTACCCCCTGTATATATGTAATAAATTCATTGATGACAATATTGATATAGTCAATTAATATAAATTATAGAAGTCTCACAGAGGCGAAGCTATGAGTATGAGAAATGTGCGAAACGAAATATTCTCAGATATATGAATTTTCTTGCGGTGGAATTGTGAAGGTTGCATTGTGTAGAGTGATTACTTAAGCTAGCTCATACAGACTGTAAGCCCTGGGCCATCGTATAAAAAGACCTCTACGCATGTCTCTCAAATTCATAGCTTCATCTCTGTGAGACTTCTATAATATATCTTGATTAGTCATTACAACTACATATAATAATATTGATATGGTCGTTCACCTCTCATTTAAAACATTTTAAAAATTTAACAATATTTTTTCGATATGTCTACTTTTTTGCGCTACTGCAAATAAAAGCAAAGAGGTCGCTCACTTCGATAAAAAATTGGACAAGCACTATAAAATAATATTATTTGAAAATACTAGTACCTAGTTTAAATAAAATTAACTCTGAAAACATTTTGGTTTATTTACATGGATTAATATGATTAAAAATATTACCCGACTGAGATGAAAGCGAATTATCTAAGTTTATTTTACACAGAAAATGCGATTAATAAGAAAATAAAGAGCAAATTTCGCTCGGCATTAAATGGCCCGACGAATTCCTTAGTGGGAATACGTGACTGCTTTGCTTTAGGGATTTTTAAATAAACCCTAAAGCCAGCCTAACTAAATAAAAGCCCGGTAAACCTTTAGTCCGTAGGGATTTTTGTCTCTTTTAAAGCCAGTTACTAGGTCCTCAGACCTTTTCTCCATCAATGTTTTCCGTTTCAAATAAGGACGAGCAATTGTACTTTTCTGGTCGGCAAAATTTAACACATTATTTAAAGCAGAAAATAAAGTCTGGTAATTATTTGTACCTTTATACAATACTTATTGATGTATTTGGTTTAACATTATAGAGACTATTCATGGTGATCATCAAAGGGGTGGAAAACATAAACTATGCTATCTCTAATATATATGTTCGGAGAACATACACATAAAAATATTGTTAAAAATGTATACTGGTGTAAAAACAATTACATGTTCTAGTGTATATGTTTAATAATTTGGTAGAATATCATACCATCGCTATATATATAATAAATCCTATGTGCCGTTTAGTACATTCTGAGATGATTGAATAAATTTGTCAATTTTTCATATAAATGATGGAGATATACTAAAAAAAACATTGCCGTTCACCTGTAAAGTCAGCCCAGTGATTATTTAAAATAATTTTTATAAATCTAGTCTGTGCAATTATTTTTTTAAACTGTTTTATTCGTTTATCACAGAATGTACTAAAACGTCACATAGGATTAATTATATATACAGCGATGATATAAACATATGAAAGAATATTGCTTATTTTACTTCAAAAATATAGAAGTAGTATAACCAGCTTCAAAATTTATGTATACTATGTCATATATATGTATACAGGAAAAGACAGTGGATGTCTCTAGCATAGTCCAATTAAAAATACAAAAATATGAAAGTAAGTGATTTAGAACATATTGTAACGAGATGGTAAACCTACTGAATACTGACAACAATACAACGGCGTCACGGCACGCAGGGTCAGTCATTCGTGATGATAACGTATGCGACACCCCAGCGATAGAACTGTAGTGCAAACCAGTGTGATCAACTATTCGTGATAGTGATATTACAATACGCGAATTAGTAAGTGAGCGCGCTCAGTGTGACCAACGTTAGTGACACCTCCGGTAATTAATAAAGGGGCGAGAAGTGTTTCTACGTACGAACATTGAATGGAGTTTACTAGAAAGTGATCAAAGCTATAGAAACAGCGTTAATTAGTTCAAATCGAGGAACAGTGCAATAATAAGTGTTTGAAATATTCTGGAGACATTCAGTGACTAAAAGTAAAGAATGGTACTTCGATTTAACTCGTGTGCAGTGACTTTCTTGCGCAGTAAATTAAACTTTAAAGTAATTTCCAGTGTTTTCATTTGTCTCCCAAAGCGAATTCCCGTTTCAATAATATTAAAATTGTCTTTCACTGCATTTGACTATCATACAACTAGATACATGTGGTTCGTTTTATTTCATATTTTTTTAATAATTAGATAATAATATTTGAAATTACAATGTGCTACCTCTGCCAAACTGCAAAACAATTTTGCAGTAAGGATTGCATTTTACATGGCGTTTTTATAAAAACGAGACCTTTATTCAGCAATGGATGAAAATACATTGATTAAATAAGAATAAGAATGGAACAATTATATTTTTGGTGAATATTGGGGAATTTTGGTGAACTAATGTATTTTATATAATGTTAGAGTCCTACATCTAAAGGCTAAGGGTCTTAAACTAGATGCTCTAGAAATACTAGAAATTAATAAAGCAATCAAAAATAAAAATAACCTTATCAACATTCAAATACCTGCGTCATACCCATTATTAAAATAAGTATTATTGTATGTAAAAATTAATTACTGTTGTATATGTCAATAAATAACTACCCTCCCCCCCCCGCCCCTCATCGTCATCCCATTACTTTCTATTTGTCGGCCATACTGATTTACAATTAGTTCTAATATTGCCTCTGAAGATGATGGTTGTGCCCATCGAAAGCGCTTAGGCTTATATAACTTAAATAAGTGGAATAAAACGTTGTGTATAAATTATTGTGTTAATTATGAACTTCCACTCTGTAATCGAAACAACGCTTAATTTATTAATGTATTTTGTTCCCAAAAGCAGACATTCACATAATAAACAAAAGCAGACGTACCTAGATACATTCCTTATAATTATTTTTATTCTAATTATAAACATTCCTAAAATTATAATTTCCAAATGTCAAAAAGACTGATGTACCTACTTAATATATTGTACATTATAAATGTCAAATTTAATGAAATTATTGTAAAAATTGTATTTGTTCTACTTAGGAAAGCAGCATTATAAATCGTTAAATATAAAAGCAAAAATTACATCCATTCTAAAAACTTGCTGCATCCGAACTACTTCGTAATTCATAATTAACAAGCACTATACAAGCAATGAAAAAAAAATCGTTATTAACAAGCACTATATAAGCGATGAAATGAAGCTATTTCGTAATTAACAAGCACCATATAAGCGATCAGTTGCTTTTTGGATTTACATAACATTCTCATTACAAAACAAATATACGATAAAAAACAAATTAATATTATTTATAAACATTGACCCTGGACCAAAGAATACTTCCAGAGAATTTACTGCCTATTTACTTGTATTCGTGGCAATCTTCTTTATTACTTTCTAAGACATCTAGAAAAGAGATCTCTAATTGTGATCGCCAAGGGATTTACATGACAAGTTAATCCAATTTCAGAAGTGCTCCTTGGATCCATCTACAGCCACCTTTTTCTTATTTTCATTAACTTTATCTCAATTCGTTAAAAAAGAAAAAAATGTAATTAAAACACTGTTTTTACTTCATTAATTTACATTACATTTACATTGGGATGCAAAATGTTTAAAGTAAATTCAGCTCCATTCAATTTTGTGTTTTTTTAAAAATAACACGATTATTTCAATATTAACTATATACTAAATTTTGTACTACAATTAAGCATAAAATTAAAATCACTGAAAATACTTACTGGCGGAGAACATTAAACGCTGATTCCATTTCCATGAATTACGAATCATTTCACTGCGTAAATAAAAACGCGTTTCTTTCGTTTCGTAAATAAAAACGTATTTATTAAAACCTAGACAAAATTCTTCTTTAATCAAGAATCAAAAATATCATTATGTCACAAGATTCTAGAAACGAAAGGAACTGCGCGTGATCGGTGGTAACCGAACGTTTTGAATCATAATGGAAGATTTTAGAATGATCTGGAAGCTGGCCATATACGCGAAATAATACCAGAACATTTAAGAAATCGGGTACTTATACCGTATATTAGCAAACTGTGCGATAGACATGTGAAATTACCCGTGACATATGAAATTTTTTAATGACTGTATTTAAATTACAGCAAACACTTAGTGTTTAATAAAGTTCTAGTTGTTTACGAGTTTTTTATTTCTTGCTAACTGCGGGAACCCGTGACACTTTATAAAAAGTGGAATATTCGCAATGTGGCCAAAATTATAATTTCTCCCGATATCATCCAAAAATAACAATTTCGTTTGTCTGTGTATCCGTCAGTCCGTACCTTTCTGCAACGTCGTTTTTTCCTTTTTTAAATTAAAATATTATGTTTTTAGATAACGTCATTTTTGACGAGTTACGCCTTGTATACTAATAAGAAAAACTTGGAAACCGTAAAAATATATAAACAAAATTATCACGTTCCCTGACACTTAAAATATTATGTTCCTAGTGTCGACAAATCCCTCCCCATTTCCGGCCATGTTCCTCTACTCTAATAGTTTCATAAAACGCGATATTAATATCTTTATTTAGCTTAGTTAGTGATAGTTTAATAATCGTTTTTCCATCACAAAGTAACTAGCGTATCAATAAATGCTTAAATAATTTTTCATATTTAAGCGCACACTTTGTGATTGAATATAATTATGACTTTTTATATTACGTCCCCTCTTCTGCGCTTAATGGCCACACACACACATCCACCCGACTCTGATCTCCACCCGTTCCTTAGCCTTAGTATGAGTTTAGTATTAGTGAAATGAAAAAAATGTAAAAACATTCTAATTGTTATAAGTCATGACTGAAAGTAAATTACGTTACAGTTAAATTAAGTAATAAAAAAACAAAACGAAAAGAAATAGAAATTACCCAGGCAGAAAAAGCATGATAGTATAAGGGGACACGAAAAATTATACGTGTCTACTTAATAAATATATTACATAAGAAATATAGACAGTAAATTTTACACTTAACAACTTTAAATTATAGATAAACACATCAAATTCTTGAAAAATCACGATTTATATAGAATATGTCCTCTCTAACAAAAGTATTTTCAGTTAATTATCAAATGGTCCTATGTTATCTATCTTATTCATGTCATCATGAAGTCCATTGCAGAACTCAATGGCTGTTAAAAGGAATTCATGCCGTTCTCTATCTGTTCTCGGTATATTCGTTCTTATATACCCACTTATGATCTCTCGCTCTTGTGCATTATTAAACTATACAATATAATTCAAAAAGAATGGCGGATAATTGTGCATAAACCTAATATGTGATGGTGATTTGTCTTATTTTTACTTCCTTTCTTTTAACTCGTGGTGTCTGTTTGCTTGACGAAAAAACTTTGGATCGATTTTTAACCCTTTTCCCGTGATCCAATCGAGCTGAAACTTTGCAAGCAGACTCATGGCGACGATCAAGAAGATCTGTAAAATTTTCGATAAAAAATAATAATAATTATAGTTTTGGATTTTTCAAATTTTTAATGGTTTTTTCATACAAGTTGTATGGAGATTCCGACGCATAATGTAGACACGAAACCCGAAAATGAGAAAGAGAGTATTGTAAAAACTTCGTTTTTATGGGTTACTTTTTTATTCCCTTTATATTAATTAACTCGTGGCGTCTGCTTGCTTGCCCTCGAAAAAACTTTGGATCGATTTTTAATCCTTTTCCCGTGATCCAATCGAGCTGAAACTTTGCAAGCAGACTCGTGGCGACGATCAAGAAGATCTATCAAATTTTCGTTAATAAAAAATAATAATTATAGTATAATTTTGGATTTTTCACACAAGTTGTACGGAGATTCCGACGCACATGGTAGACACGAAAAACGAAAATGAGAAAGGGAGTATTGTAAAAACTTGGTTTTTATGGGTTACTTTTTTTATGATAATACAGAAAGGCGAGACTGCGAACGGATCCCGAATCATCTCATCAAGTGAGTTAATGTGTAAAGTAATTTAAAGCGAAATAATGTCGGAGTCAGTCTTGCCCCGATAGGCCGAGATGGATGTCCGAGCGGAGACGTAGGGTTGCGCCGATGCAATGAATTCTGACCGCCCGGCCGTTTGGTCGGACAGTGATGGAGAGCACCGCCGCCCACGGCCGCCTTAACACTCGCTAATGGACGCCTTTCGCAGTGAAAAACGGAGCCGTCCAGCGCCGTATTGTTGACGCGTATTTCCAAAATAAAGGGTTGGCCGTTGCCCTATTTAACTAAACTGCTCAAATTATTGTTTCTCTACTCTGAGCATGCTTATTTGAAATATCTCTGCATGAGAGAGTACGGGCATTATGCTTGGCTCTACGCAACCGAGTTTCTTCAGAGTATGCCTTGCTACAACAGTTTTTATCTTGAAATTATTTATTTATTAAGGAATCTTAACAGTTTTTTAAACATATAGTGTAAAAGCATGGTTCATTTCATAGACCAATTAAAAATATTCACAGATGTTAAGAACAAAGTTGAATTAATTAATGTATAGTAGTAAGCAACAATGTTAAGAATGAATAATGGTAAGTATGTAATTGAATGTGAAAAAAGAAAAAGTATATCAAGAAATGAGTTAAATAATGAGAGAAAAAGGATGATGAGGTAGGAGTCAGGATAGGGGTGGAGGAAGAGAAGATTAGGTATAGTGAGTGAATGGTCAAAGTCGATTTAGTACATGTAATCTAAAGCATTCTTTTAAATTCAGTAAGACCAATGTTGATTTATTATGCGGTGAATTGATTTGTTTGTTCGTGGTAATTGCCTAAGACAGCGGTTACACATTGTTTGACATTTCAATATACAGGACCAACCTGCCGATGGTTATGCCTATTGAATGAGCTACCGCTATGCTGAACAATATTACTTTTGATTTTGACCTGTCCCATATCTCTGAAGGGGTTTTCCGAAGCAGGATATACATTTCTTAAACAACGCTAACCTAATTATTTGGTCATTTAGTGAATTACCAAACCAAATTACTAATAGAACTGAAGAAAATTGCTCCACTTTGTAGGCTTTATACAACTGTATGAATGTGTGATGTTTTTTTTTCTCAATAATATCTTAGAATAAAGGATTATTTTTAGTTTTGTTCGTTATAGCGTTCTTAATTTGTAAATTCTGGGTTTTATTAGATTTCTCTCGCCGACTCATCTAATTTAATGGGCCTACTTTAAATTTGCCAATTAAAATTTTTTGAACCATTGCTGACACGCCATAAACATCGCAAATATTTTTTGCAGCAACAGAAGCAGAATTCTTTTATGAAATTAGTGCGACATCAAACAATGTAAAAATATTTTGGTGGAAATTCTTCCGCCAATAAGCGTGATGACAGTTTTTGAAATAACATTCTATATTGTAGGTACACGTCTACTATTACCGAATATAACATTATTTCATTTTTCAGTTAAAATGGCGGATTGCACAATTTTATACTTTTATTTTATTGAAAGTCTTATTAATCTCAATGTGTATATTATCCCTAGAATCCTCCTACTTGGGGTGCTGGAGCACCCCAGAGCGTTTTCAATTTGTTATTTTGTCGTTTATTTTGTAGGTATAATTTTATGCATCTTGCTTTGATAAGAATTGTTATATTTTATTTTGTTTTTTAACAAACAGACCATCAATGGGTCATTAATGACCCTAATAGATGGTTTATAATATGTTTTATTTTATTTTTGTAATACACACACAATATAAGGTATAGATAAAATACCTGATGATGAGAGGGACTGCTCCTCTCGAAATTATAGTAGTAATTTAATAACTCATACTGTGTGTGTATTACAAAGATAAAATAAAAGATATTGTAAATTATAATGTTTCATCACGAACTATCTGCCAAATCTTTCAATGACACTAATCGATGATCTTCGAGTGAGAGTAAAGTACAAAGCATAAATATTTTATGAACATTTTGAATATGATATAATTACTGAATGCACTTTTTATGATAAATTAATAATAAATAATGTCTTAATGATAAACAATATGTACATTTATCAATTTAATGTAATAAAATGTCAATTTAATGTAAATAAAACGTGATTTTGTAATTTATATGTTATTTTATCAAATAAATTGAAAGTAAAATTGAAATTTTATCAAGTCTTTACAGCAAGCCGACCGCTGGCCTCGCTACGCTTGCATCGCTTATGCTGTTATTTTACTTGTACACCTTTACTTGCTACCGGAGCTTACCTCCGGAAAAAATAAATAACAACACGCAACCATAACATTTTCACTCACCATGCCTACTCTAAAAATGTATTTCTACGAAAATTCCAATATTACAAAATATGTAAATATAGTCCATAGTTTCATATTTTTCAAGTTCTCCTGGTGTTGTTTTATTGTTTAACAATTTGTATAAGTGGAACATTCTAATTTATAAAGAATATTGAAGGTGGAAATACGCATAAAAACGCCTTTATGAAAAGAAGTAACAAGTAAATGACTTTAGTAATAATTTTAATATTCCGTGACCAACCACCTAACATGATGTAAGTTCAAATTCTATTGTAATTTGTTTTATACTTTAGAGACACTTAGGTAATCAACCATTTTTTTAAATAAAAATAATATAACGCTACAAAAACATATTCGCTACCTCAAATATTTCTACCTACTATCATAGTGTTTGTTATACATGAGTAAATTTTAAATACAACTTTAGAATTTATTTTAAATAAAAATAATATACCTAACGCTACAAAAACAAATTCGCTTCCTCAAAAATGTCTACCTACTATCATATTTTTATACGTGGGAAAATTTTAAATACAACTTTAGAATAGGTCTTCTATATGAGAAAATAAAAACAATTATTACTTTACACTGATTCAACCGTTGATAACATTACATATCATTACTAAATTGAAACTTCTAACCCTAGGTGTTTACCATCAGGCAGAATTTTTTTTAAATTAATTATAATTCTACTTTAATTTTGTCGTCCAGTTGACAACCCTGCATTCAAACTTTTTCTTTCTGTTTTTCAATTTTTCTTTCGGAAGTGTAATTTATATTCAATTTACCCAGCGAGGCGGCTGTGTTAGATGTTGAATTTTTTATGTTTTCTATCTTTTACAACTATCTGAATGAATTTGGCAAAACAAACTGTACAGGAATTAAGTTAGGACACCTTTTGTAGCTAGGACATTATTCTAGAAAATCTATTCATAAACAATAAAATTATATCACGAAAACTTGGATGCGTTAATTAAAAGAAAAATCTTTCTTTTTCTTTATCTACACATACTCGTGTAGTATTTTTTGAAATATCAAACAATTCACTTATTAAGCAGCCAGCATGCATATTTATTTAGTTTTGTTTAAGCATTGCTTTTTAGGTATCAGTGTTTTTTTTTTTGGTAGAAATCGCGGTGTCTTTCTAGGTCCCTTTGGTAGACCCTTATATATTGAACTCTCGTTCGCTTGAGTATATGATTTACTTTTAAATGGTGGTACTTTTAAATTATGTATTGATTGAACTTGTAGGTGAAGAAAATAAAATTTGGTTAAAATTGAATAGAATATTTTAACTTCTTCCATAATTATTTTATTACTTAAATTAATTAAAGAATATTTTATTTTATTAATATAATGAAAAACCACCAAGATATTTCGGAAAGTTTTAATAATGGTTTCATAATAATTATTATCAATCAATGAAACAATATTTTTTATATGTATGTTCTGAGAACACAATTACTCGATTTTGTCCATAGACGGATAATTATCGATTAAGGTAAATTAAAGAAGTCTCACAGAGATTCCATCTCCTACATAAGAACATCCAAAAAACTATAAAAAAAATTGAATTACTGATTTTCAGGCGTATTCTAGTGTTTACGTTAAATAATTCGGAGGTCCGGGAGGCTGGCGGCCTTTGAGATGTGGTGCTACAGGCGCATGGTGAGGATTTACTGGTCAGAACGTATCCGAAACGACGAGGTGTTGAGCAGGGTTGGCGAAAAGAGGCGGCTCCTTAACAGAATCGCCCAACAGCGAGCAATTTAGATAGGCCATAAAATAAGGCATCCGGGCCTGCTTTTAACCATCGTCGAGGGAAATATTAATGGCAATAATCGCAACAACCCGAAAAAAAAAATCGGAAGAATATAATATAAATACATTAAAAAATAATATTGATTAATACTCCACATACAGGTGTCATTACCAGCTGCGATATCTTTGGTGTATACTATTTCATGAGAAATATTACAGATGCCTCTAGCAAATTTCTTTAAAATAAATTAAAGGATTCAGATTTCAAAACATAAGTACAACTTTAAAAAATTTGATAACGTTTGGATGTTCTTACGATGGATTATGTGAACGTTGCATTGTGTAAAATGATCACTTAAGTCAGCTCACACAGGATGTAAGCCCTGGACTATCTTATAAAAAAGACTTCCATACACGTCTCTCATATAAATAGCTTCATCTCTGCGAGACTTCTATAATTTATCTTAATTAATGTTATCAATTTGTTTAATTTACGACAAAATTTTAAAACAACAACACACTGCGCACATTGTACATAACTGATAGAACAAGTCAAGTGCGTTGTTGGTGTTACATTACTTTCTAGCTTTATGATGGTATATAAGTTTGTATCTTTCGCACATGGGTATCGCAATATGTCCTTGAAGCACCGTTGTAAAAAATCTACTTCTGCCCGAGGTCTCTTCAGATCTCAGGGGTTGAATTAACCCACAAACGATAAGTGTTCAAGGATTAAACCTTGCTTGAAGAGGCTTGTTATTTTTTGGTTTCGCACACCAAGGAGGCTCTCATATTTAAACGCTCCTCCCTTAACTATTATTTGCCTCCCAAACCTCCGCTTATCCGTCTCAGTTATCATCCCCCCCCCCCCCACTAATGTTGCACAATCCCTCAAGTCGCATAAACTGCCTTCACTTAAGCAACTTTTATCTCGGGTAATCTTGTCAGGGGTAAAAACGCGCGCACTTGTTTCCTGCTAGCGGAAGTGGGCACTGGAAAGTTGCGACTTTGGTCCAATTATACAGTGCTCGAACTTCGTGCGGGGTTTCGTAAAAAGTATCGCGTAACATGTTGAGAAAAATAATAAATTGAAACTACCCGCTTCTGTTTCATGGGGTGTCCCACACGGAACGCGAAATTAATGCAAATGTGATTTCATCTTCGGAAGAAGTTTAGGCACCAAAAAAATTATTACGAGTGTGTTACACCCTTAGCAAACGGCACCTTTAAAAAATTTTTTTCTTCCACCGTGTTTGCAATTTTAAACAATTTTTTACTTTGAAGAATCTTGTTCAATAGTTCCGAAAGTGGAATATCGTTGATCGTTACGATGCATAAGAACTTCTGTATCTTATATTTACACATATTTACACTTGGACTTATGACTAACTCAACTTTCACTAACATTCCACTTGATACTCTGTAGATACATAATAACTACCTTATGAAAATAAATACTACTGACGAACTCGAAAAAATATTATAATTGTGTTCTATAACGCCACTCTGGGACAGGCGTAGCCTAGTAGAGTGGCATAATCCACAAATTAAACAAAACAAAAAAAATGTGTAATTTATCTTATGTTTTATTGTTAAATTAGTATTAAGTATCTTTATTTGTAAACAAGGATTTTTTTAAATAAATAAATAAATATTAAAAATATCCTAATTGTAATAATTTCGTTGTCTGTCTATCCTTTCGTCCGCGCAAATTCGTGTAACGTCCGTAACTTTTTCATAGTAATTTTTTTAGAATTCTTTTTTAAATAAAATTAATACATTGTTCTTCCTTAGGAACCGACATGTAAAAGTACCGTCATTTTTGACGGGATACAGCTAGTTTAATTATATTTAATGTGTTTTATCTCTACATGAGTTTTTTAAATTACTTTATTTTTTCACTACCAGTTTCGACAGGTGAAATATCAAACTAAATAACCTGTCGATCAAGTAGAGATAAAATAGTAATTATCTGAATATAATAATTTCGTTTTCTGTCCGTCTATCCGTCCCTTTATCCGTCTATCTGTCCGTCTGTCTGTCTGTCCCCTTAACTTTGTGTAGCGTCCGTAATTTCATTCGAATTCACGGCTAAAAAAACAAATTAAACGGTCGAAGATGAGACTTGAGATGAGAAATCCCAGGGCGGCAAACCCGAAGGTGGCAATGATAGCGATGTTGTTACCGCTGCCTCTCCGCGGACCGCCAAAAAGATACTACAAGGTCGGCGCCACATTGCGCAGATGATCTGCCGCGTCTTTTCCGTTGCGTCAATTCGGTAAAGCATTTAAGCGATCGATCATCCACGTAGTGTGTTTGATAAGCGCATATTGTATGGAAAAAACGTATGGGCGTTCCGCGATGCGCTTAGTGTGGCGCCGGCCTTAATATATGCTAGGGCTTAGCAAAGACGCCAACCAATGTTCCGTCATTTTTGACGGGTAACAGCTAGTATTAAATATTTTTAATGATCTATCCATCAATAATATGAATTCAGTAGTATTAGCCGATTCATAGACGGAATCATTAATGTGTTATTTGATTCAAAAACAACTGCACACAAGACAGTCACCTAGTCAATAATTATTTTGTTACTTTGCATATATTTTGTATTTTGGCGCGGGCCGTGACCTAATTAAACCTAACCTAAATAAATAAATAACCATAATAGAGAAGGAGCTGGCTTTACGGACGTCAGACTTGCGTTATATATATTTATATACATTTGTACTATCAAACCTGAATTATTGTCTGTAGATGTACACTAAGTGGTTAAGGAATTTTAGATATTATGATATTTGACTTCGGGGGATTTGGGCAGATAACGGCTAATACAGGTAAAAAAAATCCTCATGTAAAACTTTAAAATAGGTATCAGGTAATATTTTATAATAGTGTCCGAATAAAATATATATAATTAAAATTTGTTACTATAGCGTAAATAATAGGATTATTTATTAAGTTTCAAAGCGTCTAACAATCACTTAAATGAGTAAGTATATAATACTGTCCCGTCAAACATATTATGAGATGACCCAGGTAGATAGACTGCGGTCTTCCTAATCAAATCGAGCGGACTGTATTTAATGTCGAAATGATGTTCAATTAATATTATAAAGCATTTTATTGTATTTCAATATAAATCGTTCTCCTGGTCACGGTAAGCACTGTGATGACCCAACTAGATAGTGGGTCCTCCTAACGTATTAAAGATGAATTTTGTATTAATAATTTATTTAAAAGGCCGTTGCTTAATCGCCGCGAGTTGATATTTAATTTTAGCTATTATATTCAATTAATTTGCCAACTCCTGGCCGCGGCTAACAATGTGATGAATCCTATGGGGTGACCCGTCAAAAATACGTCGTGGAAAATAATATTAAATAATATAAATTTCATTGCAATGAATAAAGTCATTTGCCGTATGATGTTAGCGAAAATAGTTGTATGGCGCGGGTGGCAACGGCTGAGGTCGACAGATACGCTGTAACTATAAAAGGATCGCGGAATAAAATATTATACCTTCTTGAAATATTATAAATAATGTATTCTATACAATATTAATACTCTGCCTGTGCTAACTATACATTTAACTAAAATATATATTATTAACTGGAAATAATTATTCTGTGAAAATTGCGCTTTTGAATGCAATATTAACTAAAAATATTAACTAAAATATTTCTAACATCTTGGGTTCGCAGACGAAATTGATAATACCTAATGCCCTTTGCATTTACTAAGTATATTACCTAAATAGCCACAGCTATACCATCCTGTCCGTCAGGGACGAAACATAAAACACAGTTATATTCCTAAAAGTGCTACCTCTTACGCGACAAAAATACCTATTGCAGTCGGGCTATGAATATGAACTATTTCCGCCTCATAATGGCGCCTGGAACCAATACTAAAAACCTCACTAGAAATAATAAATGCGACTAAATCTCGATAAATACAATATATACTATTCGTAATACGTCGTTGAATTGGCACATGATTCGTCTAATGGATGAAGGACCCCGTTGTGTATCGTAATAACTTCAAATTCTTTTATAGGAGCAGTGTGGAAACAATTGCATAATATTACGTAATAAAATCATCTAACGAACCTAATAATCTATACATTTATGTTACAATAAAAATACGTACACTAGAAAGAATTTATGTATTAGAAATAAAACATTTTCGATTTGAGACAAACCAGTAAAATCGTTCGAACGGCGCAAAGGGAAAAATTCACACATATTAAATAACATTGAAATTAATAATCATAAACACTTTGTATTAGCAAATTCTTACCTTGAATGGTTTCGTCTTAGACGTGCATGAACCTGTTCATATTAATTCCGTGAGAAAATAATACATATATTTGCTATTTACGAAATACGACATTTTTGAAGCGAAACTTCTTTATAAAATAAGTAGATAAGGTCTCGGGGATGGTTTGTTCGAAAGGATTCTACAACAGCCCGTGAGTTTATATGAAATAATAGTTTCTTTGAATGCTAAATTTTGGTTTTTTAAACCCTCAGCATCTCTGCTGAGAGGGGTAGAGGCCCCGCGCCCGCCTAAACCCGGTGGCCGACTTCCTAAGTGACTAAACGGCCCCCCTTGTTCCTCCGGAACTTACTGCATCCCGAGACTCCATCTCTTCTTTACGAGATGTGATCCTGTGACGCCTCTCTTTTAGGCTTATAATTGAGAAGGCCGTACTCTTTTGGTACGAGTTTCTGATGATGTGTGTTGTCTTGAGGCGCCTTTCTTTTAGGCCGGTGTTTGAAGAATCATGTACTCTTTTGGTACGAATTGATGACGACATTAGCCTCCTTTGCGGGCATAGTCAGCGATGTTACAAATTATTGTGCAATCTCATTATGCCTTTTCAGAGCGGCGTCCCACGATTCTGCATCTTGCAACATTTACTTTGGACAAATGTTAGAGTGTTAGTAACATATTTATAATATCCCAGCTATTCCATATGAGTGAATGATTTTTATATTTATTCTGGCCCTGTCTTTCTTACAGAGGACGAAATAGAAGTTAACGTTTTCTATCAAGGTTTTACAGCATTCAAGCATGGAAATCCTTCCAAAGACATAGGGAACCTTTTTGTTGGTTTAAGTAGTTTGCGCCAGATGAGGTTAGGTGGTCGGTTTATTGACGACCCCGAGCAACAAGGAGGACCCCGCCTTTAAGGGGCCCTGCAGGGGCTTGTGCGGGTTCCACGCCCAAGTGCCGGCAATCATCCACCCCTCAGCCAGCTAGGCTAACACAAACCAGATATCCCCAATCTTTAGTTAGATCTCCCCATTCTGTCCTTTACTCGTCATTCTGAAGCCACTTATTAAGCTGAATATACCGAGGTACTCGATTCATAAAGAGTTAGTTGTAGACCGAGTGTAATGATTGCGCAATACCTACGCAATACAGTAATTATTATAATGCTACTAAGTAATTCATATAGAACTCCGTGTATTCAATTTTCAGCATAAACGGTATGAAATTCGCTTTGCATAAAAATACATCCGTTTGGAAGGAATTCTCGTACGATTTGAACCAATATCACACAAGCAATCGTGATATTTAATTACACAATTATTCCGAACTCAAATATTCCCAAAATAAATACATTTCGATAGTGAAAATAATTAACCGTAATAGATAATATAAATATGTTCCTTAGCTGTTACACAGTGGCGGTATGATCCTCTCTGGTACTGATGAATGGTAGATTCCTCCATACGTCCGGGCAGCAACTCCGTCCGCAAATGATGTTCTGGAACTCAGGGCTCCGTCGGTAGTCTGTTGGGCAGCGCTCCCGCTCGCAAGTCTGGTCTCGAACTGAAGGGGCTGAGTATATCGTGTTCGCTCCTTTTATAGTAACGATTTCACCATACCTCTGAAATCCACGCTGGTGCAGTGACTCATCCTATGCACGATGACCTCACCGCCGGCGCTCGCCATTGGCCGGATTCAGTCACCAGGACGGTCGCCTCCGGCTCAGCCCGTCGAAGGCAAAGCGCGCCTGTGATTGGTCCGTTTCGTTAAAATAATAGTTAAGCACCCGCTACACGCGAGACTTACTATTCCGATTCATAAATAATAAAGGCTCGTTCGCACCTACTCACAAGGTCGAGTCTATTAGGATTGGCAAACGATATTAATTTAACACAGAATTATATCTATGGTATAATAAAGATCTAAGAAATATTACTTGTATAGCTGAATATTCAATATTTTGTTAGCCTCTTGTAATACATGGAATCTTGAGAAGAAATAAATCAGGCTTTTACTTTTAAACGATTCAAACCAGAAGAAATATATTTTTGATGTCCATACTTGGCTTTTTTGAATATTATTATTTTAAGATTTTCTAAATTTATTAAATCTATCTCTATGTCGACCATCACAATTATTAAATCAGGTTCGTTATTATTTATACGTTTTACTTAAGTACACTTTTTTTTTATCAGTTATTTTCCAAAATATGCAATGCAAATGTCAAAATAGCCAAAAATTCTATTTCTACAGAAAATATTTCAAGTTTGGTACAAAATTGTAAGTTTGGCGGCCATTGATTCTTAGTCTAAAAAAAATTTAGGAGCGTTTAATCATACACGCGCGGTAGAAGATATACTTCTTTAGCGTGATTGTAATGATTGATATTTACATCTTGGTTAAAAATGTACACTTATGCTGACATTTATGCATGTATATTTATACTGTGAGTAGCTTGTTGGTCTTGTGGTTCGGACTCTCGCCTCGTGATCTCAAAGTCGCTGGTTCGAACCTCACTCCATACCAGCAAGTTAGTGCTATTTTCATAGCACAAACGTTTAGCTTAGTTTGAAAATAGTAAGAATATATATATGTGACATGTATTCTGTGTTCGCATCTCTATTTATAAAAAAAAATACATTAATACGATGTCTAGGAATAGGATAAATATATTTAATAATAATATTTAAATGAAGTTAAGTACAATTATTAATATTTGTTTTTGAAAAAGCTACCTAATATGTTTTGAATGAATGAATGTGTTTTTTTAAACGAATTTTTGAGAATTACGTCGATTTTGCAAAAACATCAACAGTAACATACACGCCTAAAATCGTAGTTCAATAAACAGTTCTAATTTTCAATTCAATAACCAATCATTCGTGAGCTTTTGAATTGAGCATCTTTATGATTGATACGCGATTCAAGATGGTCGACACTCCATTATTTACATTACTGGAACACTATTTAAAGAGAATAAATTTTTGACAATTTAATGGATGCGCGCGCATTTTGTGGTCTTGCATTTCCGCTACAATGCGTGTAGCGGATATAATATACAATAAATATAACTTATAATAATAAAAATAATATTTGGATAATTTATATAGCGCCGTTTTCGCGAATACTCACCTCAAGGGCGCTTATGTTTAATTTATTTTGTGTCCGATAACGTGCCGTGTATGAACAAAAAATATTTAGGTAATCTATTCGATTTATCTTTTAAGATCGTAGGCGTGAATTTTCTCAAAGACTGACTCCCACAAATTTAGTATCAGATATATCATACGTATTACGTGACAAAAGCAACTATCGGAATGCCGGTAAAGTTGGCAAAGACAGTACAGCAAACTTTATAATTGTCGAGACGCAGGGCGGCAATTACAGAAAAAATTATAATCAAAATATACCTCGCAGAAAAATTGAATAATAGGGGAAACGTTTTATTTTGTCAAGTCACAGTAAATTTTATATTGAATATAATTAAATAATGATTTTACTACGGTTAGAAGATATATTTTCGTAACATTCAAAATAAATCTGAAATTTAGCCCAAAAGCATGTATTTTATGTAAATGCAGTAACTAACTCTCTTCAGTATTACAAACATGTCGAAATACAATTATTTATTGTCGTTCACTTGACATAGTTTTAATTTTTTTAACGCTTCAACAGGCCGAAAGGCCCGATTATAAAAGTAAAACACAAAACACCAAAGCTCGAGTAAATCACATAGATTCTTCGTAATAAGACATTAATAATATTTGGCGAACATTGAATTGTGTATTCAACTAATTTTCACATAACAAATATTAACAAATTCGAGCGTTATGCATAAATTATTAAATAAAATACCCATTCGGTAATTAATTTCACGATTCAATTATATAATTAATTAATGAAACTGCCTCAAGTTACATCCGAAATAATTATTCAGAAGAATAAATAAACCTATCGAGAAATGTCCAGATTTCAAACTGGCATTCTCGCTAAACGGCAACCTTTTGAATAATTGAGTTTGGACAAAATTATACTTAGTTAAGAGTTTCCTTCCAGTTACATGGTTTAGAATTGCTTTATAATATTGCCGAAGACTCACTCTTTAATACTTAATGAATAAACATGATAGTCAAAATATGCTGGAGGATTTTGAATAATGTTAAATCAAGGTTATTGTTGTGTATTGTTCAATGGCAGACGACAATAAATATTAAATTTCTGTCCCTTTACCACTTTTATGTATTTAAATTGAAAGGAAGAACGAAAGGTAAGGTATTTTTTATGCAAACTAAATTAACATACATAAGTGATCCAAGGGATTATGATTTGATAACTCAAATCCTCAAAATAAGAAACTGTTTTATGGCTCTAAAAAGGACTATGTAGTGGGTATATTTAATTCACAACATTTTGAACCAGAGCATTACTTGCTTGGAAATATTTATTTTTGTTAACAATATTTTTATAAATATAAGGGTTGCATTACCAGCGGCGACATCTATGTATACCATGTTATGGAAATTACAAATTTCCGTCCATAGATGGCAAAAGCATAGTTTCTTCAAATATTTTAAATAATCCTTTTCACTATTCTATTATAATGCTACTAATGATAACATTAACAGTATATATGAAATTTCCCCCACTTCTAAACACGAGAATTAAATTCTCTATTAAAGGTGCGAAAGCGTTAATATTATCATTGTGTTATTCAAATGTATGATATGTAATTAACACCGCTATGCAATATGTAATTAAATAATAATAAATGAATAAAAATACAGATAAAGAGCGTATACACGATTTTTAAAAACTTACGGTGGAACCGGTGAATGTTGCATTGCGTTAAGTGATCACTTAAGTGAGTTAATACATGTCATAAACCCTGTGGCCATCCTATAACGATTCTTTGACTCCACGAGACCTCTATATTAATTAATTAATTATATTATAAGTTATATTTATTAATTTGTTTATGATTAACAGTTAGGAATCTGATGATTTCGTTGCATGAACAGTGTAGTGTTGGTTCGATTTTTCAAAGAATGGAGCTGAATGTCTTAATGATAATGAAGTTTAAGAATGTACTGCTATTGTTGAAAACGATGAATGAAAGCTTTAATGGAAAAACACCAGCAGTGATAAATAGAAAGAGACTTGTCTTGCTTCGCTATATTTTTCAGCTTGATAATTATTTACTGCAAAAAAATCAATAGCAAAAAATAGTAAAAATGCCTATAAAGAACTTCAGAGTTTTATACTAAGAGCAGGATAATCTTGGGAAAAAATGTAGACTAAATAAGCTATTTATTTGATTTTTGTAAATTTATTTGTTATAGGGCTTTTTGCAAATTTATTATTACTAAAGGGCGGCCTTCGTGGTCCAGTGGGCATTACGCTGACTTCTCAGACCAGGGGTTCCAGGTTCGATTCCACGTGAGGACATTATATATATTTGTAATTTTCTCAAACCTGTTTATTATTGTGATTATTTCGCTCCAGTAATTGGACCTCAAGGCCTCTTGTACCGTTAGATATATGTAAATAATAAATAAAATTATAATAATAAATCTATATTTTTATAATAAAATTATAAAAATAGCAATATCATAATATTGTGCACATTGTTATGTATTGTGTTTAATGTACCAACCTGTCGTTCATGACATACAAGTCTTTTCCGACCCAACAAAAATCAGTAGAAACATAAACTTATTCTTTCAATACGAGAATTCCCCTGGACCTATTCGCAGACACAAAGTATATTCTAAAGTATATTATTAATAATGATTTCATAGGCTTAAAAGATACAATGCGTATACACTTACACATACGTACACATAAACACACACACACACACGCGCGCGTATACACACTACACACATCACCTTTAAGTAGGTAATTTTATAGATATTATTTTAAGCGATTAATAGATGTATGAAGCGGATATTATTCAAATGTTTTAATATTTTTCTTTGTAAAACATCTTCATGCATTGTAACATTCAATTCAAATAAATAATATAAATAAATAATAAATAAAATAAAATTATTAATAATAAATAATAAATAAAATAATATTAAATTATTGTTAGTAAAAATTGGCTATTTCTTTCATGACAACTCATAAAATATGTACATATGTGTATATGGTGCTTCACTTCTAACTTTACTCCGTCGAGAGATGAAAAAAGTCATTCTTATTTGTGTATAAAAAAATTAGAATGTATAAAATATAATAATGAATCATTTTGTCCATCTTGTATTCATTTTGTTTGTCGAACATATTGAAGAGAGATTGTTTGTAAATGTTGTCGACTTCAATTCGATCAAAAATAATAATTGCAGCTTATTAACGAAGACGTTTGATCAGAGCGTGTCATAAATTATTATTTACTTCGTTGAAAGAATATTTCCAGTTCAGAGAACCGTAATCTAATAAGCAGCCTCGGAAAATACAAGTGAGATCTTTGAAGCAGTTCTGATTCCTTTGCGTTTGAGCTGAATGTTTGCTTAGCAACTAACACGAGTCAGTGTCAATAGACAATAAAAATAATGTAAGCCCTATGGTTTGAGAATTCTCCCTGGGTTTGATTTCACGAAGTATCGTCGGAAAACTAAAATAGGGTGTTTTCTTAATTAAATGTGTAGTCTGACTTTACTGTTTACTCGAAAAAAATCTATTGATTTCTCTGTCTTGTTTATTTTCTTGTTGTTATTCGATTAGCTGCGCCAGCGACCCCACCGAGCACACCGTCACTTACACGTCAATACAGGTTGTATATCGTTCACACACAGCCAGTCAGCCAATATTTTTTAAGAGGTAGATTTCTAATTAATTTAAGAGTCAAAAACTTACTATTCAAAATGAACAAAGCCATTAAAAGCTTGCAGAATAATTATGGTTCAAATTGTTGCTTTGATAATAAAATCATTTTGTTTGACATGAATTCTACGCTTTTTACTCCTTTTATATTAACTCGTAGCGTCTGCTTGCTTGCCGTCAACTTTGGATCAATTTTTGAACCTTTTCCCGTGATCCAATCGAGCTGAAACTTGGCGAGCAGACTTGTGGCGACGATCAAGAAGATCTATCAAATTTTTGTTAAAAAAATTAATAATTATAGAATATAAATAATTTCGGATTTTTAGAAATTTTATTGGTTTATTGGATTAATTGGAATCATTAGAAAAGTTTGATTAGCAACGGCGCGGCAGCCCGATAACGCCGCGGAATATTTTCGAAATTTGAATTACTCCGTCGGTATAATAGGTACATCACTACGAATTTCGAAAATTTACAAAACAATTGGTTCACAGATGACAGCGAAATTGGGTTTTTTTGGAAAAAATCAAATAATAATTTATTTATTTTAGATTTCTGCTTAGTTTTGAAGAATTCTACATTACTCAAATCTGATTCTGACTAAATCATTTGACGCTGGAAATTCATAAGGTACGATATTGATGATAATTGAATCTATCAAAATCTTGACATCTCAAAACATCTGACATTTTAGTGTAATGTTATATGTTTTAATTCGTCTTTAATTATTGTTATATTTTACAAAGAAAGAGAGTATAGTAAAAACTTGGTTTTTATGGGTTACTTTTTTATAATATATACTATATGAAAAATTCATTCGCTTTAATACAAGTTGTTTCGTGACCGCCGGCCGCCGATCGAAAAATGATGAAGTGTGATTGGTCAAAAACGTTCGACGTATTCTGCTTCAATTGCAATAGCCAGGATTTTAAACCTTACAGAAACTGTTGAGAGTTGGAACTCAGAGTGCCGGTATCTTTTTCTGTTGAAAAATTGACATTATTTTCGTACGAGTACAATATATGACGTAGTCGAAGTTTTTTAAAATTATGGCATTTCGGAATAGACGTGTAAATCTGTTCCGAATTCGACGAAGCCGGGAGAGTCAAAGATTGGTTCATACACTTGATTGACAACAAGTAGAGCTCTGTAACACCAGGGAAGGGCGGACAGTGTAATGATAATTTAACTTTTCGAAAAAAATAAGTCAGAAATATTGAAAAAATGCTAACTTTGATGATGGTATATGAGATCATGTTTGCTGGAACATTTTCAACTCATTATCAAGACAGGAATCTACTGTTTGCCACTATCTATCAGACGCCCTGTAAAGATGTCGTCTAATTTCATCTAATATTTCATAATCACGGAGGTATATTCATAAAAATCATATTTTAACAAATAAAATAAGGTGTAATTAAAAAATATATATAAACTATTGCTTTGTAAGTTAAAAGACTACTTAAGCACTGTGGCTATCATGTTTGTTTCACTAAAAAAATTAGCAAAGATTTTTTAATAAAATCATATATTAAAACGTTATGTACGAGCAAGTTCCAGATTAAATCATTCATTCAGATGCTTGGAAGACTACATTCGGGCACCAGGTGTTTGATGTTCCCGAAGCATCGGGAAGAAAATTCTCGGGAATACCATTTTTACTTATGCAATAATAATTTCAAGTTAGTACTGAAGTCGTCTGGTATTTTACGAAAGTCCAAATAGATCAATTATATTAAAATTAGTGAAATTTTTTAAATATTCCTTACTCTTAGCTTATCGCAATATTTACCTAACTAAAACGATAAACTATAATACAAATATTCTCAAAAATTTCTGATGTTTCACTCATAAAATGGAGCGTCACGGTTAGACTAAACGTATGCAATTATATTTTAATGCCTAACCTAACCTAACCTAACTTCATACTACATACATGTGGAAATATCGCCTATATTACCCAACTGGTCCTAAAGATTAAGTATACAAAATTTGGGTCAGATCGGTCAAACGGTACAAATTTGCATGGAAAATATATCAGGGGGAGCAAAAGGGGTAAAAAGGGGGAAGGAAATGTCACCAATTTTACTCGCCGGGTCCTAACGCATATGTATGCAAAATTTGAATCGAATCGGACAAACGGTGTAAATTTGTATAGAGAACAGACACAGACAGATAGACAGACATTGAATTTTAAAGGCATAGATAAATCTGTATTTAACTACAGATTAAAAGTGTTGAGTTAAATTGATTTATTGATAATTTGCTTTAGATTGACACGCTTTTCAAGTAAATAAAACTAGTTAGTAGAGTCAAAAGCAAGTTATAAAAACAAATATACTGTTTCATGAGAAGACACAAGAGATGTCACTTGCATAGCCCCTTGAAATTTACGGATGATTCCTATTTGGAACATATATATAACATTAAAAAAATCAATGTGTGGATGTTCTTACGATGGAATTGGTAAACGTCGCGTTGTGTAGAGTGTTCACTTAAGCCAGCTCACACGGGTTGTAAGCCCTAGGCCATCGTACAAAAGACTTCCATACATGTTTTTCATATAAATAGCTTCGTCTTTGTGAAACTTCTATAATTTATCTTAATCAAAAGCAAGCGTTTTTTTTCCAAGCATGTGGATACATGGAGTTCTACAAACTTGCCCAAGAAACATATCTTCAATCTAATGATTTTACCTCTTACTTACTGAAAGCATCTTAAAAAATGTCAATTTCAATCCACCCTAATGTACAATGCTAAATTACATTAGGGTGGATTGAAGTATGTACCTGTTTTTGTACTAAATAGTTTTTTACTAAATACCTAAGTATAAAATATCGTGAGCGATCGGTCAGTTTCCTGAAACAAGTTAATTGGATGGCGCCTTAGTCTTGTTGGCATAACCCTTTCCCAAAGTTCTCCATCAGCTCTGATCGAGCAAACATTCTCCAAGTAATCTCCTTCAAACTTCTGAAGATTAAAAATACTTGTTCTGAGAAATAAAACACGGAGTTTTTGGCGCCTCGTGATGCTCAAATTTTCGTGGTTATTTTCTGGATTTTTGTTCACTTACTATAAATTAAGGTTTAAAGATATTTATTCAACTTTGGTTACTCGAAATCTCGAATAATTTGATTGATTGAAATATCGGAAAACATAATTAAATATAAAGTGGAAAATACAATATACCTATATCGTAATAAAGATACAAGCTGTAGGTACTTTTGAGTAGATTTTTGATCAAAGAACTTCAGTTATGTATCGTATTGAATAAGTTAAACTATCACCCCAGTAATTTATATACAATAGAGAAAAATTATTCGCTTTAAAACAAGTCAAATATGCCATTTTATTTGACGCGAATGAATTTTAAATATTCCATATAAGTTAAATAATATATATATATATATATATATATAAATATTGAAAAAAAAAATTGGACTTTGATGACGCTTATCTCCGTAACTGTCGACATTTCACCCAATGTGAAGAATATTTTCTGTTCAAGATTAAATGAAAAATACTCTTTCGAAGTTTTTGCTCCTGGATATCAGACGCCCCGAATATCTCATCGTGTTATTCTGTGGACCGAAGTATGACCATATGCATGGATTAAAAGTGGAATCACTTTTGGCCTTCATAAGCCGTCGTATTTTCATAATTTGTGCAATGTGTATCCCTTTACCCTTAATAAATTTTTAATCATTGTACGTTATTTTCCCTTTCGTATCCGGATTGTAGGAGTGACCGAAGCCCTCTACACCCTTCCGGTTCCGTTGTGGTATCTGGGAGATCAGGGTACTTTATTATTTTGCTTACAATGATTCGGGGTGTCTCCATAAAAGGATGGACACGTCGCCAAGAGAGAAATTTAATTAAATTGGGGCAAATTTTGGCACAAGAAAGGCATAATTAAAGCAATGATTTCGATAAGGGTGCATGTTTTAAAATATACCTAAGAGAAAATATAAATTTAACATTCAGAAAGGGATGAACGTCAAGAATAATGTATCCCTTTTTTAATAAATGCTTCATTAAAGACAACGATTTTCTTCAGAAAGATCAAATTAACTAACAAAAAATATTAGTTTTAATAAAAAATGTTAAATGAATGTAAAAACAATTGTGCAAAAATAAAGTGATTTCACAAACTGAATTAAATATAATGTTAAGGAAAAATAGTTGCTTTTAAATAATATCTAGACTTTTAAAAGTTTTATTATTTATCCTTTTATGTGGAGACAGAACTTTACCGATAAAATATGCAAGATTGTCATTAAAATAATTAAATTTACTGTGTTTAGTTTTCGGAGATATTCTGCCGTGTGACCCGTGTTGACTTTCGGATCCCACTGCAGGGTAAATCCCATCATCGGGGCTGTTGTCACATATACAAGGCAGAATATCCCAGAAAACTATACACAGAAGATTCTGAACGGCCGTGAAAACCTGAGAACATTTTGATGAGATTTAATTTAAATTTAAAATCACAAAACCTCGACATTATTAAAATTTTGTCGCACCAACGCATTTAAAATAAATACGGCAAACATTACGCTATTGGTTCAAAGCTCATTACTCAAATGCAGTACGCGAATATTTTTATAGATTCAATGCAATGCAATATTTTAATTTATGATATAATTATACTGAAAAAAATTGTTAAATGTGATAAAGTCAATAGAATAATATCAGACTGGCAAACAATGACAAATTTTATTCAAAATCCTGAATAAATAGCCTGTGCTAATTAAATATTTGGACGATAATGCAAATATAATAAATTAAAAAAGCTGTTTTAATCAAACACGTGCGTTGATTTTATAATTTTATAATAAAACTATCTGTAACCCGTCAACAGTGATGTACTTTATATTTATGTGTTAAATGAAACGTACAGTTTATATGAACCGTATATTTTACGAGAAGCAAATCTCGACGTTTCGTTAAGTCTTATTCAGCGTCAGCAGGAGAGCGTTCTATCACGGCGGAGGTGTAGGTCGAACTGATTATTTCTTCCGAGGTCGTAAATAATATGCACTTTGTTGTGGAGTTTTCACTTTTTCTACAATAGAGGTCACCTGTGCGCAATACATACTACGATAGAGGTCGCCAGTGTGCAAATTGTACTAATTACATCTTCGGGCTTTTTTGCGACGTCTCTTAAAGGTGGAATCAAAGTTTTGAGAACAGGGTGCCAAACGAATACTCCACAACAAAGTGCATATAATTTACGACCTCGTAAGAAATAATCAGAATTTCATCTTGATATTAAATAATTATTATTATTTACTAGCTGTAAACCCGTGAAAAATCACGGGACATAATAACAATTAATAACGATTGCGTGTCACACTCTAATTATCTAAAGGTGTATTTTTATCAAGTAACGGACCGACAGATATTCAAAATTATGATAGTTGATTGGCTATTTATTATTAAGTCAAAACAAAAAAAAAGTATGGAAAATCAATCTCAAATGTAATCTGTAATGTCTGCTATTTGAAATCATACTAAATTTGAAAACGGAATAATGTTTTCATTTTATTTGAAATAATGAAAACGTAGTGAGATTAGCTGCATACTAATTTTGAAAATGGAAAAGATCAACAGATGCGGATGACATTCGATATTAGTATTATGGAGGATGGAGATAAATAATTTTTTATTTGATATAGCCTACATTTTACTTAAAAATGAATGCATTATATATAAGAAAATCCATAAGGAGTATTTTTTGTTTTTTAATCGAAACTGTTTTGATCAAATTTTTAATTTGTGTTTCTATTATTACATTTTATTTGTATTATTTAGTTTCTTATTTTATAATAATTAACAGTTTATTTTAAAAATCTGTATATTTTTCAAATGTATTTCTCATTTAATTATTAGTTACATTCATACAAACTCACGTATTACGGCTACATATTTGGTTTAACGGTGACATATTAGTTTAGCTATTAATTAGTCAAAGGTTTGAGCTTCAACTGGAACGCAATATGGTCTGCAATCATTTTCGGTAGACTGAAATACTTAAATAAATAGATCCAGAATTATAAATAGATTCAGTTCCATGGGGACCTTTGTATTTCTAGGACTGCAGTCAAACCGAGAAATTAACGCATCAAATGTTTATTTGTTTCAACGATTGTATTAATAATTAAACAACAAACAAACAACCGAGACTTGTCATTTACACTAGTCCACTAATTCTCCACGACAACGCTCGCCCACGCACTTGACAAAATCACAGGAGCATTAACTTGAAACTCTCCGTCATTCACTTGACTTCCCAGTTGCATTTACTGATTTCCATTTTTTTTTTGTAATTTAGATAAAAAAATTCTAAAATTTTCAAGTACGATAAGGCGGTGAAAAACGCTTTTAAAGAATTCATCGATTCCCGTCCCCAAGTTTCCTACAGTAAAGGCATCAATGCACATTCATAATAGCTTATATTTAGATTAATTTAATATTTAATTATCATAAAAAATATTGTTTGAATTTTTCTATACAAAAAGGCTATTTCATAAATAAGTATCTGATATATGTACATAGATTAAAGTTTAATAGCATAGTTGAATTTTAAGATTTTATCTTTGATTTTTAGAGAATAAAAATAAAGTGGAAAATAATTTTATGCATTTTTATTTTATAGATTTTTAAAGAGTAAACTAAAATAGTTAAAAACTGTAATTTACTTGCATTATCATTGTAATTTCTCCATTATACGCGTACAATTATTTATTATGTTGGGTAACAATATTGTTAACAGAATGTTAGTAAACTTAGTAAAAACCACTACTAGATTTACGGTCTACCGGTTTCGAGACGTACCCGTCTCTTCGTCAGGACCAACACTACACTACTACATTCACAACACTATACACCCCAACCATAGTATTGTCAAACTATCACCACTATTATTCACATGCGTGTTAATCTTATCAGAGACAAGCATGCACTGATTATGGTGACGGATACGTCTCGAAACCAGTAGACCGTAAATCTGGTAGTGGTTTCTACTAAGTTTACTAACATTCTGTTATTATGTCTAACCTCAAAGTTAATGCTTTAAATATTAATAATATTAACAATATTGTTAATCTGTCTAATAATTAAATGATCAACTACCAAAAATTTATGCCAAAGACATTATTTTATTTCGCTGATTTTATCACTTATTTGCTAAAAAAGTTCCATCGTAACTATATTTTGTGAGGTTGTTAACACAAATATGGCAGATGTTTTAAGACGACTGAAAAGAAAAATAATGACCAGTGAGCCATTTCCGCAGCCACCGCCTCGATCCCTATCTGTGTTGTACCTGCAAAGGTTTCACGAAAGACGCCATAAAATCACGGATGAATGCTTTGAATTAGTTGTGCTCAATAGAGTACAAAATCAGTTTGGAATTAGAGCGCCTATTCTATTTATATAATCTGATGAGTTTGGAGAATAAAACATTTCTGCCCTCCGGCTACACGTGTGCTACTGTTCCGAGGGATGAAAAAACAGTGAACAGTGATCTAATAATTAAGACAGTTGTTAGTTGTTACAGAAAATGAATAAATATGAAAAGCAGGTGGGCAAATAAAAAAAGGAATAAAGCTTCCTGATTTTCACACAACTTACTTGTTCTTCTTCTTATTCATCTAATTTGTATTCTTCTTCTTCTCGTGTCCTATCCAATGGACGTTGGATACCACGTTGGTTATCATCACTTTTATTGTAGCTAATTTACTGTCAGCTAGTTACTGACACTCGCCGCTGGTTTTTTTTGGATCGCTTCTGTGTAATCGCCAAAACGTCATAACAAACTGTTCCACGCTGGTTTTTTTCGATTCCTTAGAGTCTATGATACTCCGAGTACTACCGCCTAATCTACAACTACAAATGCGTCAGCTATATAACTTTCACACTTTTACAAACTATTTATTGTAATAAACCTCGTGTATATATTTTATATGAATTCGAAAGGGTAAAAAAATTTAAGCAAAAACCTAAAAACTTTAAACTACTGTTTCACACTGCGGTCATGTCGATTCTTATATACATTTTCGGATTTCTAGACGTTTAGTTTATTCAAACCTTTCTAGTGATTTATAATTTTTTAACGTGCCGAGTGCTGTAAGACCTTCTATAACGTGTAATTCTTTTCAATTCTACAGTCTCGTGACAATAATAGCACCATTGGTTAAGCGGAACAGCGTATAAATAGCCGATCCGCTGTATTGAATTTAATATCCAATTATTGACACCTCTCAAGATGATAGGCATGCAGAATTCCTGCTCCATGAAAATTACGCTTTCCCTCTCAGAAAACACAGATGAGAAAACCAAAAGAATGCGTCAAGAAATAATATCTTCAGCTTCGACAGTCGAGATCCTTGTGCTAGCCTTTCAAAGCAGATATCTTGAGATGGTCCAAACTTCTTTCATGTCACAAATAACACGCGAAGGAATGTAACTCATGAAATCCCGGAATTAAACATGAAAAAATGTACTGATGCAATTATTATTTCTGTTCATTCAATACGAAAAAATGTTAATAAGCCAAAAGAAACTATTATATTATTATGTATAGAAACTATTAAAGGATATTGAATTCGCGCTGCCAGAAAAGATGTGTTATTATAACTTTTTTTTCATCATGTTACGGCAGCCAATCAGTGCCATCTAGCGTCAGATTTCGCACCTTCGCATTTACTATTAGCGTCCTCAAGAAAATAAAAATCACTAAAATTTCTGTATCCATTTAGAATTTTAGTTTCAAATATTTTCTTAGTGTTTATTTTCAATACATTAGCAGGCTACAAAGTTCATAGTGGAACAAATCACAAAAATACTAAGACCTTAAAAAAGGGCATAGAGCTATCGCGACCTTTTACCAGGAATCCGACGTAGAACCCCCAGTATAAGAGGATACTGAGATTTATCTCTGCTAAATCTACGAAACTGATCTTATTTCGTTTCATTCCATGGACGCTGGCCATTAAAGGAGTAGCCTTAAATTGATTTAAGAGCTATCTAACGGAAAAGCATAAAACGAGAGAATTGAGAACAAATCGAATCAGTACTCTAAAATCACTTTTGGAGACCTACAAGGTAGTGTGTTAGGCCTCACCCAGATTCCAGTACGAACTTAAGGTTCGTGTGTACTTTTCAATGGGAAAATTTTTATTTTATTTATTTATTTATCTTTTGTAAAACAAAAAAAAATCTTAAAATTAACATACACTTGATAATAAAATAGTAAATTATACTAACATCACCTGCTAATAGTGATAAGATTTCTGTACAGTATGACAATGTGAGTGAATTTTCGTTACAAAATAAGTTGTGGGTAGTGTCGAGGGTGGAAGGGAAGGTAGGATAAAGGGACGAACAATGAGATTAGACGGGAAAGTAAATTGATTATTAAATTGGGGTGCGGTTGTGAAATTGATTTTCGTTTTATACGTGTACCTTTTAGTCGAGTTTAAAATATATGTGGTAATAATTAAAATAAATGTAAAATTCTTTATTTATTTAATTAAGGAATTTTAACAGTTTCAATCGTTAAAATGTTAGAGCACAGTGTACATTGCATAAAACAATAAGAAAGATTCACAGATGTTTAAGACGTAGAATATTAAGTACTATGTTGGATAAGAGAATATTTGAAAGCTAAGAGAATATTGAAGTAATCAATTTTTTCGAAAAAGATTTTTGGAAAAAATAATTACTATAAAAAAGTTAGGGACGTTACGCAGACGGACGGACGGACAGACAGACAACGAAATTATTATTATTTGTATTATAGATACCTGTAGTTCTTTCTCATTGCATTTGCATCTGGTAATGACATCTCTATATTTGAAAGTGGAGTATTAGCAATATTATTGATAATATTCTTCCGAATTATTTAACATATCTACTAGATTACGACTGAAAATCAATTTTTTCAATATTTTTTTTACTCTTCATATACCAGCATATATTTTTAACATTTTCATTTGTAAGTATGTTCTAATAACATACTTACATATAAAAATATTGAACCACTTTGTTGGCTTTATATGACTGTGTGTGACTTTTTTTTTCAATAATATAACTAAGTTAAATATTATTTTTGCGATTTCTTCCGAGCAGCTTAATGGGTACCTAAAATAAACTAAATATTCCTCTGATCCTTTTCGTCTATAGAGATGAATCTAGTTTGGCAACGAACCAACCAAAAACCTCTGCCAACTACGTGGCTATCCTATTGCAGTTGCCAAATAAGTGAAACAATAGTCATCATTATATTATTATTGGATTCGAAGCGAGTTTTGGATCGCAGAGTTTAAAAGAGCCTAGTAAAGTATCATACTCTATATACGCCTAGTAAAATAACACCTCTCTGCACTCTTTAGAGTGTTTGCCAACCATCCACTGCTCGTTTTTAAATTTGAGAGCCTTGTCTGGTATTCTTTTTTTTAAAAATCCGGTCTCTTCTGCATTGATGATAGCGTTAAGATAGTACCACGAGGTCAACTCTAGCCACATCTTCTCCAGCCGGTTGTTGGTGACGTTTCTGTCAACATAACGGTCCTTCTGTAAGTATGCCGTGTGCCCTGAAGTTAAAATTCTATGAAACAGACTTTCTAGATGTCCCTTTTTTGGCGAGAGTATACCGATTTTTTCGCTATAGACAGTAAGCTATTTCGATATAGAAAGTGAATCTATACATGGGTTATTATTGAAAACCAAACATGTCTGGTTCGTTTTACGTTATAGAGAGTTTTTTACTTTAAATATTAGAAAGAAATTTAAAATATTAGGGAGTTTCGTTACAGAGAGTGACGACTGTATTTTTAAAATAACCCAACGATTTCAACTTATGTTTCTTCATTCTCAGATATAGGCATTCCTATAAGTCATCATTTCTCAATATTGACGATCGAATACATTTCACTGTTATCTTATAAAACTAGGTAAAACCATTTAAAATGTATGTTCAATTTGATTTTATAAAACATGTAAAAAAAATCTATTTTATAACTCAAATATTCTAATATTCCATTAAATTTGATTCAGTTTTTCACAAAACACTAATTAAAATGTAACTCGAAAAAGTAGATGTTTGTATTAGCGTGAAAGCAGCATCATGGTACCGTTAATGATAGACATACATAAAAAAATAAACAACAAAAAAAATCATTCTTTCACACTCCATTATTTGCTTTTATATGTAGCTCATTTTTTGCGTTATCATGTAGCGTTAGAGGCGGACATACATAGAGTATGTCCGCCTCTAACTATATGTACTTTGATAATATTTTAGATGTTTTAAAAACTATTATAGTACATCTGAATTTATAGTATAATATGTCTTTAAAATTCTTGTAATATTAAATTTTTGTCAGCCCTTAGTACCTGATATATCTTGGATTACGTAAAAAGAGTTTCATAATACTATGCTTTTGATAACGACAATTCACGTCTTACATACCTACAAACATAAAAAAATTGATATATAAAGGAAGAGTATTAAATATTTGACAATTATTAGATTTTGGTGATCCCGTCGATCGATCAATCACAGATCAAGAACGCAGCCACAGCTAGAAGTGCGAATGGGTTCAGAACTCGCGCCATTCACCATTCCTTCATTCCCACTTCTTCTTTCCTCAATCGTGAGACCAATAGCACGCGCTTTGGCAGAGCAGTCTTTCATCTTAAAATTGTAATCTCGCGTCAATAAACGTAGTGAATGTACTACCGTGAGCATTTATTCTTGCTAAAATATTATGGCTCACCTACTTGCTTGCTTGCCATTCACATGCTACCATTACATATATTATGACACACTTCACTGAACACCGGGATTCTAAGAGAGTTGGACTTCTCCTCCAATCCTCTCAAAATCTCCATCTCCACCAAAACTATGATTTACTCATTCTACAAATGTTCATATATCCTTAGTTTAAGTTACATACTAAAGTAAAGGACAAATATGAACGAATTTATTTTTCGCATATATTTTAAGGGCCTATCCAAATTGCTCGTTGTTGGGCGATTCTGTTAAGGAGCCGCCTCTTTTCGCCTATCCTGCTCAACACCTCTTCGTTTCGGATATGTTCTGACTAATGGATCCTCGCCACGCGCCTGTAACACCACATCTCAAAGGCCGCTAGCCTCCCGGCTCCATGGTCCATGTTTCACTGCCATACATCAGCATACTCCAGACAAGAGTTTTAATTAAGTTTTTCCCAACTTTTTCAATGTTGGGAGATTGAAGGATTTTGGACTTTTTGTTGAAGGCGACTCTTGCCTGTTGTATTCTGCTTATGATGTCTGCCTCTGCGCAATTTGGATAGGCCATAATATAAGGCATTCGGGCCTGCTTTTTAATACCGTCCTGGGAAATGTTGAAGGCAACATCCATAGAGGCCCGAGATTAAGCTACGTATATCAGATTATCGGAGATGTGCACTGTAGCACCTACCAAGAAATGAAGAGGCTGGCAGATGACAGAGAGGAGTGGAGAAAGCCAATGCTTGTTGCAGACCAATCCTAGGATTGCAACCCAAAAGAAAAAAATTAACTTACTGAAAATTACTTTGTGTTCTTCCAAATCAGTTTTATTTGCATTAATCGTATTATAAGTAGAACTAACTCAATATATGCTTTAAATAATTTGCTTAGCAAATTTCTTGGTATAATCTACCAATTTCGTCAAAAGGTGGAGTGGTTCAAAGAAGACCTATTTTTGGAGTAATTATCCGGTTAAAAGAACATTTTGTAGTGTGAGAACGATTCTAAGAATAATTAAAAAACTTGATTCTCAGATGATTCTGAAAATATACTCATTCACATTCCAAAAATCAATTAACGTGCAAAAATATTTTCAAAAAAAATAAATATATTAATGAATTTATGCATATTTAATAGATTGTTTTAATTTTGAATGCCCATAAACAATAAAATGCTTCTCAAAAATAAAAAAAACTACAATTAAAAAAAGGTTAAGTATAAAATATTATATATATACAATGTATATAGTATGTAAAATTGAGTCTTAATATTTTCAATAAACCTTGGAAGTATTCGACAAATTCAATAAAATTTGTAACAGTTTCAATTTTATTATATTTTGATGCTAAGAAAGAAAATTACTTGGACTAATTCTTCCAAGGAGACCTATTTTGCTAATGTCTTTTGAAACACTATGTACAGGAAAACTTATTTATCAAAATAAGCGAACAAATTTCAGTCGCAAAATATAAATTTTATTGATTTAAAATTACGTGAACTTCCAAGGATTTTCTTTTGTTTATGAATATACTTTTTTGAAAAACAACATTGATCTTTTATTTACGTTTTGACAACCCAAATATGACAATACAAATCACGTAAAAATAACATTTTATTTTATCACTTTTTTCTCTTCAAATTCCAACCACAGATTAATATTAGGTCCTTACATATGAAATTGGCGTTTAGTATGGGAGGAACATACGGCCGATTTTTTTTTATTATAATATATTTATTTAATCAAAGTATGTACCATTGCTATCTATGCACTTTTGCCATCTTATAGGTAGTTCATCGATCCCTTTACTAAAAAAACCATTCGGACGGGAATCAATAAAATCTTTGAAGGCGGTTTGGACTGCCCCATCGGAGTTGAATTTTTTCCTTTGCAAGAAGTTATCCAAATTTCGAAAAAAATGGTAATCTGTTGGGGCAAGGTCCGGAGAGTACGGTGGATGTCTTAGACATTCCAATTGAAGCTCCTCTAATTTGGTAGCCGTCTGTTGTGCAGTGTGTGGTCTAGCGTTATCATAAAGCAGCAGTGGCCTAGAGCGATTAACCAGCCTCGGTTGTTTAGCAGCTAGTTTTTCCATCATGGTTTGCAGTTGCTGACAATAGACATCTGCCGTAATCGTCTGGCCAGATTTAAGAAAGCTGTAGTGAACGACACCAGCAATAGTCCACCAAACGCTCACAAGTAACTTTTTTGGAGTCAATTTTCGCTTGGGGCATGGTTTGACTGGTTCGGCAGGGTTCAGCCATTGCGATGAGCGCTTCCGATTATCGTACAGGATCCACTTTTCATCACAGGTAATGATTCGATTTAAAATCCCTCCATTATTGTGCCGGTTGAGTAATGCAACGCAGCAGTCAACGCGCGTTTGTTGATTTGCTTCACTCAATTCGTGAGGTACCCACCTTTCAAGCTTTTTCACCTTACCAATTTGCTTCAAGTGGATTAAAACAGTTTTATCACTAACACCGCAGCCTGCAGCTAACTCGGATGTGGTTTGCGATGGATCCGCTTCCACAATAGCCTTCAATTCTTCATTATCAACTTTGGTCTCCGGCCGTCCACGGGGCTTGTTCTGCAGGTCGAAATTTCCAGAACGAAAACGTTGGAACCAAAAACGCACTGTGTTTTCTTTTGCGGCACCGTCGCCATACACATCATTAATCCTTCGAGCCGTTTCTGCAGCACTGGTGCCACGGTGGAACTCGTACTCGTAAATAACGCGATATTTCAAGTTTTTCATTTTGTAAACTGAGTGACGCAAAGAAAAAAACAATTGAGGAAAAAACAAATGAATTATAATTTTCAAAACACAAATACATGAGTAAATAGCTGTATAAATTTGGATTTGGAATTCCTAACCAAAGAGAAGATATTTGAGATCAAATTTGCCAGTACGGCAAAACTCCAATTTCATATGTAAGGACCTAATATAAATATATGTATTGAATCACTTTTAAATACGACTATTCTACCGCCTATATTTCACGAAAATATTCCGAATAAAAATATAAAAAGGGAAAACTCGACCAACCTTGACACGAAATTTACTAATTTATCGGCCCTATTCGAATATCCTCGAAATAATTGGAAAAGTTTTTAACCGAGTTTGTGGACGGTACTAAAGATGAAAGTCATTGAAAATAAATAAAATACCAAATTAAATCATTCTTTATTTGGACCCTGAATCTTTTTAGAGGACTGTAGTAAATTGTACGAGATATTTTCGGTGTGTCTATCTTAATGATTTTTTAATGTCAAAGTTCGCAATTTTTCCATTAAGTTTATATCAGAAAAGGTTATTAGTCAATGTATTTTTAAATTAAATTTATAATTGACTTTGTTTTTTACCGTATGAATTTATTTATTTAAGTCTTCGGTTTCGAAAAACTCAATATCTTTTTCATGGTGATAAAAAATTAATGTTTAATACAAGATTAATATCATTATGTACTTCATATTTTTAATATTTAAATAAATATATTTAAGTACTTGAGTATATAAATATAAAAATTTGTTGGATAAAATATATGTAAGATAATGGCGGTCCTCGTAGCCCAGTGAGTTATACTGGCTTCTCACACCGAGGATTCCGGGTTCGATTTCCGGTGAGTTCACAATTAATCTATGTCATTTACTCAAGCCTGGGCGTTTTGTGATGTGTCTCACTTCTGTAATTGGGCCTCCTGGCCTGTTGAAAATAAAAAACAAAACGATCTAAAATGATTGGAAACATTTTTAAGTTTCTTTTTTTGTGTTTTTTTTTTGGTTCTTTGCTTATTTCTAAAATCAGTTAATACTGATAACAATGTTTTTGAAGTCAGCATTAAAAAATGTTATGATTTGATTTTTTTTAATATTGCAATATATTGTAAAATAATGGGTTTGTATATGCGTTTAATGTATTATTTTGATTTAATAAAAATGAAAATTTATGGTATGTAAATTTTGATGTAAGTATATCACTTAAATACCGCAAAGAACAAATCTTTCTTTGGGATAAAATAGTGCTGAAATTGAGCTTGATTCCGGGATTTATTTAATACCGGTAGAATGTTCTTCGAACTGAGCTTCGTAAAATTAAACAAATGTGATGATATTAAATTCTTGGATTCAAATTCGCCTGAGTTTTACTACAAGCATAAATGGTGAGAAAAGGACATCAAAAATTTGAACCTACGAAAACCTAATACGTCGATTTTCTATAATCACCTACCCAAAATTATGACACACATTTTGTTAATATGATGAAAATGAAAACGATTTTTTTCAAACATAATGACTATATAACGGCGAAAATAATTTATTAGATCTTCAATTAATTTTGTATTCCGTTGATGATGAATTAATTAACGTGATAACCAAACAATGCAACAGTATAAAAATTTAAAGATGATTTTATTTCAGTTATAAAATATTATACTAGAAGTGAAGATATTTTAAAATGCCTACCTTCTGAAGTCCCTGCTCCAGCACGCGTAGATGACCGGGTTCATGGAGGAGTTGACCCAGCCGAGCCACGTGACGATGACACTGACGATCTCCTCGTGGGCGATGCACTGCATGCAAAATCCTGACAGCAAGTTCACAACAAAAAACGGCAACCAACACACAATAAAAACACCCATAACTATCCCTAATGTTTTGGCGGCTTTTTTCTCTTTGGCGAACTTCGCCAGCTTTCTGCTGAGCGAGAAGTTCTTCGGAAGGTGCTTGGAATGAGTTGTATTCATCATTCTATTCGAAGCAGTTCTCGAAAGACCGTTGTTCTGCAAAGCAGTCAGGGGCTCGTGGAGATCAGAATGCTCTTCAGGCGTAGAGTTAGACGTGTTCGAGTGATATATTGTGCCAGGTCGTTCTCTCGTGGTACCGCCTCTGTGTATTCTCAGGGTGAGTTCCAGTTCCCCGGAAGCTCTCATCACTTGCTTTGTACCCATCTTCAACGACCTCGTTTGTATCATCGCCGCTCTGTATATTCTGTAGTATGTGAAGACCATAACAAACAGCGGGAGATAGAAGGATATCGTCGAAGAGAATACCAGGTACCCTAAATGCTCCGTGAAAGGACATTTATGGTCGGGGACGTCCTCCGATCTAACCGCTCTCCACCAGGCTATCGCCGGGAAGGATATGGTACCGGAACAGACCCAAACTGCGGCGATAAGAAAAGCGGCTCTTCTGCCACTCATACGCATGGGGTAGGTTATCGGGTCGGTGATGGCCCAATATCTGTCCAGAGATATGACGCACAAGTTTAAAATGGACGCTGTGCTGAACAGCACGTCTAACGACCTCCACACGTCGCACCAGTCCATCCCAAAGAACCACATGTGCTCCAGCACTTCGTACAGAGCCGAAAATGGCATCACTACAAGTCCGACTAAGCAATCTGCCACTGCCAAGGAGGTCACAAAGTAGTTCGTAGCGGTGTGCAGGTACCTCTCCCTGACGACTGCCATTATAACGAGCATATTTCCAAAAACAGTGGTCAAAGAAAACAACAGCAGGAAGCTGACTAAAGCAGCTCTTTCTTGCACGAGTTTTATATATATTTTCCATTGATCTATATCGTGATTTGTCGCATTATTTTGGTCACTGATATTATACGTCCAGTTATCGAATGTGGACGTTGTGTCGAGCATATTGAAAACAGTGTCGGGAATGCCTGCTGTAAAGTCTGGAGCACTCCTGGTGTCTTCCGCAAAAGAATCAAAGGAATAGTACAGAGCACTATCTCTCGGGGAGTCCACTTGGCTCTGATCATAGGAGAATTCCGTAGAATTCATTTCGAGTGATGTTTGTGTTTTCATATACTTTTTATGCAAACTTCATCATGTTTTGCCGACTTTTATGTGACCCACGTGGCAAACAATTTGTACGTTTGCTTAGAAGCGTGCTCTCTTTTGAAATTTGATAGAGGCATGTACATTTTTAGTCTTGGAGATAGCATTGTGATTTTTATTCTGCGACAGTTCTTCAGAAATTTTTTGAATTTCCAAAATGATGACACCTGAAACAAATAAAAAGAAAATATTATTTTTCGATTCACATATTTAATTTCAGTCCTAAAAAGAAGCAAATCACAAATGACCAAACTCAGATAGACTTGTCCACATTTTGCATGAGATTTAATTATAGATACCTTTGTACTCCTATTTTACCGTAGTATTATCTCAGTATTCATGAAATATGTACTTAATTTCTTTAAATAACAATGTAAAAGTTTTTAAGAAGCATCTGATTATCTATATTCTTTACTCCTTATTTTAAAAAAAAATTGTTAAACAAACGTTCACGTTAATTTGCTTTAAAATTATGTTATGTATTTATATTATTTGAAATAAATTAGCTTTCTGCAAATATAACTGTGTGTTTAATAAAATCACGAATAGTGAATCAGAAAGATGATGCCTCAAGCATTGATAATGATGGTAGCATATTATTTAACGACGCTCGAATTTAATGTTTTCAGCTCTTAATTATTATTTTTATGTTTGTTGGTATTTTTATAAATACTGCGGTGGGGTTAAAAACATTTTTATTGTTATTAATACTTTGTTTATGCAAAATTCAAATAAATTGTATTATATGTAGGATGGTAATGATCTTTCTCAAGTCCTCCAATTACAATGGATCATAAAATAAAATTGTACTTTAAAAGGTGTCTGATAGTTAGTAGCAAAAACTTCACAGGTAAAATAGTTATGGCGATATGAAATGTTGAGCTTATATTTTTTTTCAATATTCCTGACTTATTTTTTATAACAGTAACTTATATCGATTATAAAAAAATTATTTTCTTCAATACTACTCAAATAAAAAGATGAAAACCTTATAAAAAAATATTTTTAGTTTTGGTAAGGTTTTTATCATTTTATTCGATTTGTATGAAAGAAAATGAATTTCTCGTAATCTATATATATATGTAACTAAAATAGTAGTAAATATCAACTTTTTACAAAAAATAAGTCAGAAATATTGAGAAAAAAAATGCAAATTTGATATTGCACATCTCCATTGATATTAAGGTCATGGTTGCTTGAACATTTTTAACTGATTATCAAGGCGGGAATCCACCTTTTAAGTTTCTCCTCCTAGCTATGCGACACCTTGTATATTTTTTATGCTCACACTCATCCAAAAATCAGATTAACTTTTGTGAAGTTTCCAAAAAATATTGATGTTTGAAAATTGATTCGTCTATATCGTTTTAAAAAAAAATTATGTTGCTATTCAAATATTTTCTTTAGGTGGAATTGTGAAGCAGGGTTTAAAAAGCCTTTGTAATTTAGGCGTATTATAAAAAAAAATTAGAGTTGATGTTCACGGTATAATTATTAACATGCGTGACTTGTTTTTATTCCTGTTTGAATACCTACTTTAAAAGGGCTTTTAACTTAACAAAGCAAATGAGTCTTTTACACGTCTCTTCCATTACGAAGCTTCTGAGTTTGGAGAAATTGTATTTCACCGTTTTGTGCGGTATATTTCTTTGTGATGGCTACCGACTGTAATTTTCTATTATATTTTTTATTCCCATACTAACTGCCGCTTTAAAGGGAACCATTACGTGGGATCGCGAATGACACAAACACTAGAAAGCTAAAAGAAATAACAACATTAAAGCAACGTGTTGTGTACAGAAGTCAAACTTTTTACAAATAAACAAAACACACCCTTAGATAAATGATATCCTTTAAACTTTTCTGTTTAGATTGTTTCGGGGAAAATGAACCAATTATCATAAAATAATAACGTAAAATATTCGTTTTGTCAAGAAAATTTCATTTTTTTTTCTTTTATAAGATTATTCCACCATTAACAGACACTGCTAGATGATTGTCTCTCAATAATTCTGCCACCCTTTGGTCCCCTGCCACTCTTTACCATGTCATTCCCACTTCTTCAATCATTTCATTTATCCATGTAGCAGTGGCGTGCAGTGGGTATAATGTTAGGTTATGCTGTGACCGACTGTATACCTATATTAAAAATATATATATATACGCATATACCTATAAGGGTATAAACATTTTTTTTTTAAATCAACTGTATATAATGAACCATTTTGAGTAGCTTCAATCCACAAAAATAACTGCACTATAATTCGAAGACGATTTATATATAATTTAATCGGGAATGATACTAATTTCAGATATACGTTTCTTTTCACAAAAATAAACCAAACATTTTGTGACATTTTGTGATAAACTGTCCTGTCCTTCGCGTGCGAGCTCGACGATTATTGAAGCTCTGGTTAACATGGTCACGCGAATTCTTCCGCGGCTAAGATCAACCGTACACTATTTCCTAATTGACAACAGAATTTCTTTCCATACCTTTCTTATAACAATGTTTGGTGACAAACCAATGTTTTTTTAGAATTTCATTATATTGTATTCTCAATGATAGTAATGTTACTTTGTGGTAACATTAAAATAATTCAAAATGCTAGCTGTAACTGTAACCCGTCAAAAATGAAGGTTCTTTAAGATGTCGATTAAAAAAAAGAAAAAAGATAAGAAAAAGGAAGAAAAAAAAAAGAGGAATGAAAAAAGTTTATTTACTATAATGAAGTTACGGCGGACGACGGACAGACAACGAATTATTATAATTTGAATGAGGTAGATACACTTAATAAAGTAAAATCAGCTTTAAACAAGTGTTTTCTCTTTATTAATAATTTAAAACTATCCGTAAACCCGTCAATCACGGGACGACCCTTGCGTTCGACCTGAGCCGCGCGCTGATTTACGTGTCACACTCGGGCCCCCGAGCTTCATTAGCCGCCATCATTATCAGTGTTGTTGTTGTAATTCCAGCGAGTTATGTACAGACGAAGGACATCCGAAATTAGGAAAGTTGATATTGCTCCGTTGATGAAAAAGTAACACAATTAAAAATAGATTTGCAGGAGATAATTTTCTTACATTATATATTTTTGTTCAATGAATTACTGATGTTTGTGTGTTAAAATAACGGATATTTTATACGAACCGTATATTTGATAATATCCGTTTTATTTAACACATAAATATGTTCAACGACCCATACAATACGCTTACCTCTTAATAAAATAACTGATGTTTCATATTTCAGTAATAAAAAAGTATTTTTCGTGTACTCGTATTTTTGTCGACCTGGCAATTTAATCAACAACTGACATCTATCCGCAAAAGGAGACTGGAATTTCTCGCTGAGAGAATGTCTCTAGGAGTCATTTTTAATGTTAGTATTTTTTTCTTTGAAGACTTAAAGCTTACTCTACAAACGTCGTTTTTGTCTCATGGATACTATTTTTCAGAAATATTATTTGTCTATTGATTATGTTTATGTCTTAAAAAATGACCTGCTTCATACTTACGTTTTTTACTAATGACAATAATATCATTAATTTAATTCAGAATTATTATGCATCAGCGCTATGGTTTCTATAAATGTATTAAGAAGTTGTGTTTTCAATGATGATAGTATAATTTATTATAGTATGTATATTAGTTTGCTCTCGTTTCGATATCGATACGGAAAGAAAAAAATGTGATAAATTAGATAATAGATATCTCACGGAGACTAGAGTATAAAACAATATTCCAATAAAGGCTTCCATACATGCTTTCCTATATGAATAGCTTAATATCTATGAGATCTCTATAATTTATGTTATTCATCTTTGGACAAAACCCAGTTATTGTGTTCTCAGAACATATAAATAAAAATGTCAGAAAAAATTACGTATGCGGTCAGGGGACCCCCTTCAACCTTACGCCTTTCCCTCTATTTTCTTCAATGTAGAGATTTAGATTGTTTAAATTTGTGTATTTTCGTTACGTAAGAAAACATTACGTTGAAGTTGTTTTTAGATTTTTTCTCTTTCAATACTCTTTTTGATGCTGAGCATATGATTTCACTATTGTTTCTCTGTAATGTATATAAATAGTATACATTCGAATCACATTAAACGTATATAAGCAGAAAAAAACACTTGTATCAAAATATAAAATTTGATTATCTTACTTTTCTGAGTGTGTATTACACATACTTGTTGCAGTTTCCATTTCTCGAATCACATTGCAAAATTGCAATAATGAGACAACCTAACTCACGTACGATTTAAACAATTGTTTTTCTTATCGCACCTTTAACTCGTTTTTTAAATGAGATGCCATATCGTTTAAGATATTTTTAAAAATTGTTTTGTAGTTTGTACATATTTAAAACAAAAACAAATAACAAATAAGTTTTAACAAAAGTCGAGTCGCTGCCATTGTGCACGTGAATTTTTGTCTTTCTCCCGAATATAAGCTGATCTTACAATTCATCTCCAGATAAAAATCTCAATGTCTGTGAATGGTATTGAGACTAAACTCATTTAAAATGTCTTGGACACATATTAACGTTTATTAATTCCCTTTCCGTTAACACCAACCTTAAAAACTGAGTTAAATAATTTACCTTATTCCAGATAATTCCAAACGCATTTGTATTTTTTGTACTGGAGATAATTTTTTGAAAATGGAATCACGCTTCTCAATTTTTAGTAATAAACAATGTTTGGTAATGGTGATATTGAATGTTAAAATATACTCATACTGTATATAAACTCGTGGTGTGTATTTATATGTGGTTGTACATTTCGTGTTAAAATATTTCATGTGATTTGTGGCCATTAAAATAATTGGCGCCAAGATATGCATACTAGAAAAATACCAGTCGTGCAATAAAATTTACGGTGAATAATGACACGTGCCATTTTTATATTCATCGTTAGGGTTAATATTTTATGTACAAAGCTTTTTTCTTACAACAAACAAAGTACTCCAGTTTTTTTTTATATTGTAACCTCATTTATGAATGCAATGAAAATAATGATACGGAAATTAGATTGCTCCTGATCATTAAATTTAGTAAAACGCATAAATCATGCTATTTCTATGTGAGTTTAATTAAAATTTTATTTTTCAGTATTTTTTCAGCGCATCAAAGTCCTAAAGAGTAACAATGAAACATTTGGAACGGACGGCATTGAATTAAAAGTTGAAATGGTTAATCTATGAGAGGGGGTAGAGTAACCAGGAAGAGGGAAAACCCTTTGTTCTGCGCAGGGTTCTAAAGAATAATTATGCAAAATTTTAAGACAATGCTTAAAGGGTGTATGTTTTTTATAGAGAACAGACGAATGGACATTGAGTTGTCTGAATTTTTATAGCAGGTTTTCTCAAGTACATCTAAACGAATATTTCGTATTATAGCCTACTTAGAATCTAAATATAATAGTTTCCTTATCTGTCTGTCCGGTTCACGGTTAAAAAAACGAAATTTACGGCCGGAGATAGGCTTGAATCCCGGGCCAGAAGACCCTAACCAGTCGCAACTTAACAATGTTGCTACCGCCGAGCCCGCGCGAACCGTCAAAAATACAGTACATATAGGACTTAGCAAAGACGCGAAACATTTTAATATTATATTTCGTGATTTTTCACGGGTTTAAGGCTAGTATAATATAAGGATTAATCAACCAAAGAAAAATAAGGCAAGTCATTCCTAATCGAACTGCGGAACAATATAATACTGCGTACAGTTCTGTACTACCCTCTTGGGAATATAAAACAAATGTGGGAACTGCACCCTCGACCCATTTGCTGACGGCGATCAATCACTGTACTACTAGTCTATCGGGGCTACCCTCCTACGGCTGTCTTAAGCAGTTGATATATTTCAATGCGTAGATTTTTTAAAGTGTTCAGCTTTTTTGTGACATTTTCTTCCTGTGGCTGATGGCTGTTTTAAAGCGGTTCGTATATTTCTTTAAAACATTCACTCTTTTCAAAAGAATTCTGTATAAATTGATTAAATACGACAAATATTGGATTTACGAGTACCTGAAATAAATAAGGCCCTAAAAATAAAAAGTAAATATTGTAACGAGGCAGTAATCGGAAAGAATTACAAGTAATCTACGATTTTACAGCACACCTACACCTTTTACACTAACTGCTAGAAAGTTCTAAGATGATCCACACGAATCTCGAAATAACTAGTAAATCAGCTATCTTTTATACATTTTTTCCTTTATTTCAAAACAAGATCTTGTTCTGAGTGCTATCGATTGTAAAATATGACGTATTATAGAAAATATATCTCGAGTGATGAACGTCTTACATTCAATCAACGTCATAAAAATCAAAATACAAAGTTTCCCTAGGAAAATACGTGCCACACGTTGGGCGCCATTTATTTCGGTTGCATGCAATTAATTATTTTATTAATCGCCGGCGCTTGTATTTATATTTGAAAGCTGATACTTTCGCACTTTTAAGATTATTTGAGTAGTAACTATATCAAAATTAAGACAAAATATTAGTATAGTATTATTGATATTGTCTTATCGAAGTCTCTCGAACAGTAAAAATAAATAAGGATTAACGGGGTTATTCTCAAAATCACTAGAAATATCGAGAAACTGGTAGAACGTTCCAGAGGCATCGCGAAACGTGTTAAATGACAAAACCGAACCGTGCGAGTGTAGCCAGTAGAGTAAACAAGCCACATCCGGTCATCCGGCGCTAGCGAGTACTTAAGCGCAAAATTGAGCGGAATATTCTCGATAGTGATCGATGCTATCTATAGACACGCTGTAATAAAAACACACACACAGACGAGTGACTAGTGATAATATGTGCGAATTAAAGAACGGTGCTCGGATAAAATTCGTGTTCAGTGACTGATAAATAAAACTTTTTATTAATCTATCTAACTTAGTCTTATTTCATCCATTTGGATGATTTTCAAAATGGATTAAAAAAGACTTGGTTTACTGCACTTGAGTTTAATTATGTTCAATTATTTATTATACTAGAGTTTTCAGAATCAGTTATCGACAGATGAAGTATAAATTACATTCAAATATAGAAAACATGGCTTATGAAGAAATATATATTCTGACAAAAGAAAACGGAGCTACTAGTGTAAGGTAGATGGATAGTGGTAATGGGAATATTTAGAGGAGTGAAAAAGAAGTGTGGAATGTGATATTGTTTAGCAAATTAATACCCGATTTTCTTATCCTTTTTATTTCTAAACATTACACATAATTCATTTTATTGCCATGATATGATTCGCGAATTCAGAAAAGTTATTACTGGTTAGACAGCATAGATTTTCTTTTAGTCTAATGATTTACAGTTTTATTGCATCCATTTTGAAGTGTTATTGTTATACTTTAAGTAGAATATGCTTCGCAGTATGTCGTCTCAATAAATTCCGCCGAATGTGATACCGTTGTGAAAAACTTTCGACATTCCCAGTTTCATTATCCGAAATCTTAGACCTTTTCAGGATCGATCAGAATTTCGACACCGTACCATGTGTGAAAGAATTCTTCCATTAAAGGGTAGATAACAGGGGTACAACTATGACGTCAGACAAAAATAAACGAAACAGTCCTTCGACACCAGAACACATCAACACGAAAGTGGATTATTTTGTATTATAAAGTTGTTCCATCTCGCATGAAGTTAGTTAGATTCGAGAACTTCTACAAACAGCTCCCAAAATTTAAATAAAGGCCTAGTAATCGAAGTTAGGCCTCAAGTATCAGATCGAACCAGTTGTTTACTATTAATGGGGTTTATTTATTTTCTTTAATATTATCATCGGTTTGAGCCTACCCGCCTTTTTTATAATACGCATTTTATTAAATTAATTTTAGCTTCTTCGTATATTTATTTTCTATTTACGTCTATATCGTCTATATTTTAATCGTAAGAACACAGTGTATTCTGATAACATTCTGTCACAAGGCAAGCAAGAAAAATTAATTTGGTTAAAAAAATAATTTGTAACAAAACCTAACAGAATAACCTCTTTGGAAGAAGACACATTAATTTCATTGTCCCTTGTGTCTTTAACACGTTAACTGACAAAATTAAGGTAACTATAAAACTTAACCATTTTAAATATACCTTAAAAAAATGTCTAAAAAAATCGGGAAGAACATAGGTATGCCGAGGATGTGATCAACCCTTGATCCAATATTTTATTATTTTGTATAATAACTCATTTTAATATATTGTATTATTTGATCCTTTCTTTTATGTATTTCTATGCATTTTTTATATGTTTTTTTTTTCATGTTTTTTCTACTGTATTATATTATAGTATGTATAATATTATTAAAATATTAAATTGTTAATTATAACTGCCCCAGAATAGGTTTAACTTAGTGGTACATAAACTAAATGTAAAAAAAGTGTATTCGTAATTGTGGTAATAAATAAATAAATAAATTATATAAATTTAAAAAAACAATTATCTTTTTATTAATGTAGAAACGGAGTGGATTCGTGTTATTTTCGGGAAGATTTTCACTTTTGATGATAATTTTAAGCGATGAATCTATTTCTTGTCAATCGTCTATATTAACTTTAAATTGTATTACAGAATTCCATTGATAGAAATGTCCGTTACATTTAATTGCCGGAATTTAAATTTATTCCACATTTCACAGTAAAATCGACTCCAATAAAAGACAAAAGTGGGTTGAGGTAACTTTTGTTAAAAATGAAACCATTTCTGTCAGAATTCTGTCAGAATCACGAAACAGGCTACCGTTCGATGTCAGCAATGCGCGTGACGCGGTCGAGTTCATAGAACTCCTGAAGACTAAGCTATTTAAAATGCCATAAAATGATGATGGATTGCTTAAAATTTATTTATAAATGCATTTGTGATGTCGCGTGAGGACTATTTTACGTATGCTATAATAATATGCATACCGGTAGACCGATACATTATACACCAGGGGCAACTGAAGACTTGGTCGTACGCAAACATATATATTTTTTTAAATCTATACATTTATTGCACAGAATATCGTCACGGTCGTGACTGCGGAAGGACAAATAAAAAAAAACTGAAAATTAATTTGCGATTTTTTTTTTTTTTTTTTTTTTTTTTTTTTTTTTTTTTTTTTTTAAATAGAGATTGATAACGACATCATATTCCTTACTATTTCAAACAAGCTAGCGCTTTACTATGAAAATAGGACTAACTTGCTAGTCTGGAGTGAGGATCGAACCCGCAACCTTTGGATCACGAGGCCAGTGTCCTAACCACAAGACCAACAAGCTACTCATTTATTTATTAGTCATTAATTAATAATTCAATGTACAAAGTCACTTAGCACAAATTAAACATGTGACTTTTCTTTAAATTATACTATTTCGCAATATATCACTCGTAAATGAACACTTTATTAAACATTCACTAGATCATCCAATTATCGCGCATGTAGTCGCATTGGTTTATTTCGCCATTTAAGTACTCCGTTCGATTATTTCGCTTTATTTATCGCTTCGATTATCTCACAACCAACCAGCCACCATGGCCGTCTTCGCACCGAACGAACTGTCAAAATACGTCAACTAGGCGGCGGCCTAGATTCGCGCTATTTATATCCAAATGCTGTTTGTTTCGAACTTTTGAACGTTTCGAACTTTCTAGATTATTTTCGTGCTAAGGAGAAGGTTCCAGACGTTTAACGAATATTGCAGATCACCCTAGTTTGCTATACGCCATTGTATTATATATCCTTCTATAATGTTGTGACATATTACAATGGACTCGTATATAGTTTATGTTCGTAATTGTGTGCGAATGGGAATATTCCAAGATACATATTTTATTAAGGTACTTTATTCGGCGTGTCTGGACCCTTTTAAGCTTGTCTCGGAAGCTGTTTGCTCAGACACAGTGACACTGAGACACAGTCGGTCATTAGTCATTACTCAAACAGTCTCGCGGCCTAATTCACTGTAAACATTGACACCCAATTTTACAATTATTGTTTTACGAAAGTTTGATCAAAGGCGAGTTAATTTAAATTGGAATTTGCTGCCTCTGAGTTCTCCGCTCCGAGAATCGGCCTTTCAAATCAAAGCCTTCTCTGTTTTTAGTCGGGTATTTTTGAAAAAAAATATTCTTTAAAATTACTTTACTAAAAATATTGTTTTACAAATTTTACTAGAGAGAGCGAAAGGATTAGCATACGAAAGGTTTCGAGATATACGAAATGTAACGAAGAATGATGGAAAGAATAAATTGAACTAAAAAAATTATAGATGAGGATATTCTCAAAAGAATGCAAAAAATAAGTCAATAACCAATAGCATAGAGAATCTAAGATAAGACATTTGGAAATATTAAGGGAATCTAGCAGAAAAGAAGGTTTTCCTCTAAATTCTAAAATTCCTCAAAAAGTGAACAAAGCAAAAGCAAACACATGGTGAGCATTGCATCGACAAGAACATTAAATCTGAAAGAAAGGAGATCTGAACTTAATAATATTTAATAAAATTAATTTATTTTAAATTTCATAAAAAATAAACATAGAGTTCTACAAAACCGAACACAAAAATCCAAAAATGAAACCGTAAATGAATAATGAAAGAAGATTATTTAAAATTAATTTTAGCGAATTTCATTAAGTTTACACTGCGTGTAGGCATTATAAAAGATCAACGCATATCACTTGGTTCAGTATGTTCTTTACTTAAAATGCAAAAGTTAATATCTTTAGATTTCTTATTAATTTCTTATTGACCCATCCCAAGATACACGGACACACACTATATCTTATTAAACTTGACTTGGTTTGAAAAATCAAGCTAAACTATTTCACATTTTGTGCATAAAATAGCAAGAAACATTCCTTTCATGAGTAATTTGCTATTTATTTGGCACTCTAAGAATGCATGATATTTATGCATAGTATTTCGTGGTCCATATCACAATCATTATCTACAAAAAACCCACATTATACACAAAAAACATTCCAAGAATTCTCAAATTAAGTACCATTCATTGCTTTGAAATTGGATCCATGAACAACCTGGGAATCCTTCTAAAGCCTACTTGTTAACCCTATTTAGAACGCGGGTGAAATGGATTATATCATCCCCGCTTCCTCCAACGTCTTTCACCCATCTACCTTGTTTTTACCTTTTACACACATACGCAAGCACAGAACTATATTCAGTTCGAACAACGTCGCCGAGTGCTGCTTACCTGAAAATTATACGCCTTCTGTGTGTATAGCTTACCGCTTCTAAGATACATGACCTACCGCTTTAGAATATCTATTATATCTTTTTCTTTATTTACCGCATAAAACTTAATCAACACAAATAATTGCGAGTGTTATCCATCTCAAGAACAAACCACACCTCGCCGCTTGTTGTATGGTGGACGGCGGCGAGAGTTCAAGAACTTGCATCCAGAAAAGTAAGTGCTTGCATGCTTCTCCTGTAAAATTTATTGTTACATCCACCACTACTACTAAGCCAAACAATCAGTACTAAAGGTATTCAGAATACTCTTATTCATATATAATATTATGAAGAGATAAAAAAGTTTGTAAGTTTAAATGTAGGAGGTAATCTCCCGAAACTACCGAACCGATTTCAAAAATTATTGCACATTGCCTATATATTATCCCGTTAAAATAAAAGGACCTTTCATGAAGATCAATTTTGCAACGTAAGTCGACGAAAAAATGGTCGACAGAACGAATTTCTTATGAATGCTGCCTTAACGGTAAGAGATATATGAATGCTTTATTTAGAAAAGTTTTAAAGCTTAAAAAGGCCTGTGTAGGCTTTAAAACTTGTTGAGGTTAAGTCACAACTTGATAAATATGATAATATGAAAGATATATTTAAAATTAATTTTAATCTGTCGGGAGTAATTGACGTAGGTAATGTTAAATCAAAATAAATTTGCTTATCGTCAGGAAATTTTTATGGTGACAAAATTTTCCTTTTACACAACGTTGTTTGGATTATATTGATTTTTCACTGATAATCTTTTAGTCTCGAACTGAATTCCACGAGGGCGAAGCCGCGCGTATAGCTATGTATAATAGCTATAGCTTTTGTTTAAATATAAAAGTTATTTATTATTTTTGTATATCATATCAAGCGTTATAAAAGTTTTTTTTATTTATGTTAATATTGTGATAGAACATGCATCTAAATGGATGGTAAATGATAACCCACTCCTAGTTTATGAGTAAGTGCCTTCATATCAGTCCTTCACATACTGCTGCCAGCTTAGGATTATTTTACATATTTTATAAATCATTCACTGTCCTCGATGGAATTACAAATAAATTATAAAATAATTTATTTGTAATTCCAAATTATTTTATAAATTATTTACTCAAATAATTTATAAAATACCGACACACACAAATAAATGAAATTAGACGAAATAGTCAAAAACACATACAAATACAAACATTAAAAAACACACAAAAATTTATGAATACTCTAGTATATATAGAATATATAGCAATTATTATACTTTGGACATTACGGACAGGTAGACGGACGGACAGAAGTATAGACAGAGAAATTATTATTTTTGATAAAATAAATGCTTGATACTTAATTTATGATCCGTGATTTTTCGCGGGAAGTAAGTAATAAATAATTATCAGGAAACAAAAATTACGATTAAATATTAATTTTTAAAATAGAAAAATAAAAGAAAATGAAGAAACAGTCTCATTCAAAATTAAAATAGTCGAGGCCATAGATATTATCCACAATATATTCATATTCGCGAATGAATATACATAGATTTAACATCCCTACTAAGTACCTACACACTTGAGGTGTGTAGGTACTTAGTAGGGATGTTATTATTCCAACAGATTTTTAATTGAATATTGGTAATTAATGTTGTGTTAGGGCAAGCAATTCGCTGATGTTTAGTAAGTTATTATTACAGAATATAATTAATAACCGTGGATATATTTATTTTAATCGTCAGGAATATTCAACGAAATTACTACCCTTTCAAAATATTCTAAATAATCCACCCCCGTCAGATATATCCACATTTTGTATGACGTAATAGACACCCACACGCACGTGTCAGCACTTTAATGCAAAGCATATTCATAAACCGACTAAAAATGCTCCATCAATAACAATGGAAAATATTCTAGATTTATCATGATTGCTTAATTTAAAAAATCAAGTACAATTTATAGGCAAATAATTAATTTAATTTGACTTTATAACTGGTCAATACTACCTTTATATTTCACTCGTATATATTCTCTCGTATATAATAATAATAACTCGTGGCGTCTGCTTGCTTGCTTGCCGTCGAAAAAACTTTGGATCGATTTTTAACCCTTTTTCCGTGATCCAATCGAGCTGAAACTTTGCAAGCAGACTCGTGGCGAAAATCAAGAAGATCCATCAAATTTTCGTTAAATAATAATAATAATTGTAGTATAATTTTGGATTTTTCAAATTTTTAATGGTTTTTTTTATACAAGTTGTAAGGAGATTTCGACGCATTTGGTAGACACGAAACCCGAAAATGAGAAAGAGAGTATTGTAAAAACTTGGTTTTTATGGGTTACTTTTTTTTACATATTTAACGCAGATCTTGCTTTAAATTCTGTTTAATTGTTACTATATAGAAAATTATTTTCTGTGTATAGTTTTCTGGGATATTCTGCCGTGTATATGTGACCTCTCTGGCCAACGTTTCGGATCCCATTGCAGGGTACATCATCAGGGCTGATGATGATGGACCCTGCAATGGGATCCGAAACGTTGGCCAGAAAGGTCACATATACACGGCAGAATATCCCAGAAAACTATACACAGAAGATTCTGAACGGCCGTGAAAACTTAAGGACAGAAAATTATTTCGCTAAAGAACTACACGAAGCTTCGAGCAAAGTTGGTCTTAAGATGAATATAAAGAAAACAAAAATTTTGAGTCCAGAGAACAAAGTCATCACTATCAATGATAATAATATTGAAATAATAGATATATAACTAGGACACAAGATAAAAATGAATAACGATAACCAAACAAAAGAATTGCCAAAACGAATAGGAATGAGCTGGGCTGCTTTTGGCAAACTCAAACATATCTTCGAGACAAAGAGATCCCAATTAGCCTAAAAAGAAAAGCTTTTGAATCATGGATACTGCCAGTGATGACATGGAGTGAAGACTATTGCTTAATAGTCTTCACTCCATGTCATCACTGGTAAAAAGAAACTTTTTACAAAGAAAAGTGTAGAAAAGCTCAAATGCACGCAACAATCCATGGAGAGATCCATGTTTGGAGTAAGCCTAAGAGATAAATGACGAAATTAGGCGCAGAACTAGAGTAGTGGATATCATGGATCGTGTAGCGAGCTAAAATGGCAATGGGTAGGCCATGTTGCAAGGCAGGATGCTACAAGACGGCCTTCCAGAGTTCTGAAATGGAGACCTTGAGAGAATAAAAGAGGCATCGGAAGACCTCAAAAGAGATGGGCCGATGATATAGCCGCTGTAGGGGGAAAAAAATGGCTACAATTAGTAAACAAGAATGGAAAATGAAGGAAGAGACCTATATCCAGCAGTAGAGAGATGAAGGCTGATGAAGAAGAAGAAGCTTTATTATCACTGGGTAGCACTCTATTTATCACCTGTAGAACATTCCATACAAATCCTGCACGTGTTAGTCGCATTTATGTATTTCGCCACTTAGGTAGGTACTCGATTATTTTGCTCGATATCTATCGCATCGCAATTTCACGACTGGGCACACCTGGCCGTTCGCATTTGACACTACGGAGTGAACGATCTGTCAAAACATGACTCTCTGCAGTGGCCTAGATCCGTGCTATTTATATCCAAATTGGATTATCGAACCTCCTAGATTATTATAGTGTTAAGGAGAAGGTTTCCGTAGCTTCTAGGCCGTTCTAGTCTGCTTCTAGTCGTCTCCCGAAAGTTGTAGATAATTATAGACTATTCTAGAACGTAAAAAAGGTTTCGATCTTATTGTCGTCATTGACATATTACGTATGATTATGTGCTTAATCTCTTTTACCATTTCATTACAATTAGATATAGTTAAATAATAAATTCATTAAAATAATGAAAAAATTTATATCATAATGATGTAAAATCTAGGAGCAAGTTTTCTCTACGAGAGTAGGGAATCCAATCACGCGATCCGAGATTGCATTCTCTCACTCGACAGCATTGATTAATCTCAATGTTAATACGCATTATCCCGAAGCTTTCGGGATTATTGTTTCGGTTTAATTTCTGGGTACCAAAATTACATCAAGTATTAAATAATGAGATAGTCGATATTTTTGCGTTACTTCGGGCATATTATGTAAAATAATTTAAATGTTTCACATTCAAATTGTTATTTTTCTCGCTTTAATTTTTTTTTATTAATTTCTTTATTTATACAGTAGATACATAACAATGATTTTTATAATAAATAAAATTAATTTAATGTCATTTTAATGACATTATACTCCCCATGGTTTGTGCCAATAGCTCGAGTTTATGGGAGGAGTGTTTACAAGCCAAATTAAAGTACAAAAGTAGAAACCATTTAAAAGTAACTAGTAATTTTTAATATACAAAAAACATTCGAGACATGTGGGCAATGTTCCAATACATCGTAGTCATAATCAAGGATTTGACTTTTTTCTTAAACTGTTCGTATTTTGGACTGTTCTTTTCTAGTTTTGTGACAACAATGTATTGTACCATTTAACTTCCAAGTATGTAAAATGATATTGTGCCATGGTGATTCTTAAAGTGGGTATCTTTAATTTCCTCTCTGTTCTATTTCTATTACTTACACACTTAGTTTTGTATATTTTTGTAAGTGATGGTACATTAAATTATTGAAATATATGTATTTACTGTAGGATAATCATAAGGTTTTTGAAAATTGTTTTAATAATTACTTTTTGTATTGTGATTAATGGCTGTATGGTGGACTTATAAGCCCCTCCCCACCCAGTAATACAATACTGTAAGAGAAACTGCATCAACGCGTAATAAATCGTTTTAATGGTATTTTGTTTAATATATTGCGTAGTTTATAAAAAACATAGATCAATTTTCTCAATCGTTCCACGGTCAGATTGATATGGCCTTACCATTTGACATGTTTGTCAATTGTTATTCCTATATATTTAATATTAGTCTTATAATTAAGTTAAGTATAGTCATTGTTTCATGTTACATTATTTTTACAGTATAAACAATGAATTGAGATTTTTTAATACTTCTTCTTGCAGTGTGAAAGGATTTATGTTTTTTTATCAAAGATTCCACAATTATTTAATTGAATTATAAAAATCTTAGATAAATTTTACGTGTTACTGTCGGACTTTTTAAAAATGCAATGCGAAAATTATATAACCACATATATATGATATATTTTCTATTGTGTTACATTAAACACTTTATTATCTATTTACTATGTTTTGAACCTACACAATATTGTAAACTATGCCTGTCTCAACACAGATATTTCTAGTGAGACAGGCACAGTCCAAATAAAATATAATAATTATAATTAAATATAAATAAATAAATAAAAAACATTTTATTATCCTGGGATCGCGAAATTATAAATATTAAATACGAAATTCGAAGGATTGTATTTTTGACTATAAATTGGATTCAATGGATAAGTGTTTAATTTTGATTATTTTCTTCACAATATTAGCGAAATCCATTATGACTCCTCGAAAAGATTTCACTTGGCAAATTCTCATTATCGACACTTTCAAAATTGTAATTGTCAATTTGAAAGCCGACTGAAAGCTGCAGTATTAATAATAGGTGCAGAAGGTACATATCCTGCTAATATAGGGGAACTGCGCTCGATTCGCAGCTTCGCCTAATTCGTACAAATGAGAAATTTAAACACTTTGATGACGCGAGACATCGCTTATAGAACATCATGCTGAACACTATGCTGCGGTACTAATTAATATTCGAAACAGTGTGTACACATCTACATCCGCTGGGTTTCCGGGATCGAATCTGGGATAGAATCGGAACACTTATGTGATTCGATCCCATTATTAGAGCTTATCGATATAAATATTATAGAGCGATCCCATAAATTTTTCCGCTTTGGGTATTTTTGTGATGTGTTTCGCTGCAGTAATTAAAATCTCCTGGCAGATTGTAGAATTAAAAATTTATAAACACTTTGTGAAACTGACTGTCGTGATCGCAAAGGGAGAGAGTATCCATTTTTTTATTCATTAGAAAAATATTTACAATTTTTTTAAGATAATATTTACTACTAAAGGAAACACATTCTTATTGTGAAGCTACAATTTCAGAACAAAGTTCTGTGAATTATTAAACAATTTTTATTAATCAAGTAGAAAAGACATACAGAAAAAATCAAATTAACGAAAAAATATTTTAACTGCCACCGGGACTCGAACCACGGACCTCCAATTCTATCCGGGAATGGCGCGTTATCCAATTTCGCCATGATTTTTTCTGTATGTCTTTTCTAATTGATTAATAAAAATTGTTTAAAAGTTTTTTGTTCTTTTCGTAAGGTAATAACGTAATAATACCTATAGATAAATATACCAGCGATAATAAAGTGTTTACTTACGAGTGATATATAGCAAAATAGTGTAATTTAAAGAATAGCGTAAAGTTTTACAGAGTTAGTGACATAGATAGTCAATTTATCAGTTATAAGTAAATCGCTAATTTATTTCCAGCGTATTCATTCATTCTTTCCGCAACCAAGCCACGTGACAATATATTACAGATATCTCATAGAGCCGAAGCTATTTGGGAAAGTAAGTCCATTGGGTGTTTATAGGGCTTACGACCTATCGTACTGTTGGCTTAAGTTCCATCGATTCCACCTATGATAGTCTACCACATCTACCAATTTTTGAAAGTTATATATATGTCAACTTTCCACACCTTGTTTCATATGTGAGCTGTATTTTACTACCGCCATCTGTGGTTGAAATTTTTCATTCTTGCTTTATTAGATTCTTGATTCATAATTCTTGATTAATGATGTCTCTCTGTTTGCTTTTAAAAAAACTCATTACCAACAGCGACATGAAATTGGTGAACGTTAGGTACATTATGTAAAGGGATCACTCAAGCCAGCTGTATGATATGTCGTATGCCCTATAACCACTCAATAGACTTCTACTCCTACTTTTCATTACAAATAGCTTCGTCTTTATGAGACATCTTTAATATAATATCTTGATTAATGATTTTCCCTCTGAGGATAAAGTCCATTATTGTGCTCTTGAAAATTTTGAATCAAAAAATGATTTCCATTACAAAAATAAAATACTTGATGAAAAGAGGTACGAATTAGGCGCGATTACTCCACATATTTAGTGCCGAAAATGAAGACAAAATTTGGCCAACGCTTTTTCGTGTTCTGTGCTCGAAGAGTGTACAACATATTTCCATCGGACATTAAAGGGTTAAAAGTGAAACATTCATTTAAACAGAAGTTAACAAAATGATTACTAAATGTAGGTAGACTTAAAAACAAAAGCAATGTGTCAAATGTGACAGCTTAGATTCTATTGTAAATCGTTTTTGTATGTATTATAATTCAAATACCTTCTCTAAATATGATTTGATTTTTTTTTCTATGTGATGTGAATTATATGTAATATGTTTTGATTTTATCTCTATCTGAAGTGAATTTGTTAAGTGCACTTTATAATTATTACTCATTTATTGTTCACTAATTATTAACTAAATTTCAAAAACAGTACAGGTAGTTGCTTTAGAACAAACTAGTCTAGTTAAGCAACTACCTTTACCTTTTCTATGTAAAAAATAATTTAGATAAAATAAAATATATTGATCGCTTTTTTTTTATCTAGAAAATATATTGATATTTTAGTTCCAGAAATGCCTTTATATCAAAACGATTAAATTACAATATATGTAAGCGTTTATTTGAATATTTCACGATACAGATACTTGGCACAGGATACTGGCGCGTGGCCACGCCGCTACGCGCAGTAACCGCATCGACTTTCCTTTTTATATTTTTTATTAAGGCTTTTTTATGCGTCGCTCGCGAAAAACGTTGAAAAACAATTTTTTTTTTAAATTTTTTGATGAGTGATGTCACAAAAAAATAACGTAAGTATGCACGATGCTTATATTGTATTACATCTATGTTGTGATGTTTTATTACATTTAATATAAATACTAACCGTAACCGAAAAATCAAGGTTGTGTGGTGGGCGGCCGTTGCATGTTGCCTGAGCCATTAAATAGTAAACAACTAGAAAGTGATATGCACTAGTTGTGTATAACACTCTTGTTATTCAAAGTTGTAGTTTTAGCTTCATTCCAGCAAGTCACGAACAGACAAACAACGAAATTATTTTATGGAGATTAGATAATCAAACAACATCGTACCTGTATGGATTTTCTAATATTTAATAAATATTTCTAACTTTTAGTTTCAAAATTGCTTTTAATTAACTTGTTAATTATTTTTGATTGATTCGCTTTTCATTTTCATTTTATGTATCAGGATTACAAAAGCAAGTAACTGTACAGACAATTTAATATCGTGTAGATGTAAACGTATTTTCAATAAAACACTCTAAATTAATTATGCAAAAATATGCTTTTTATTTTGAAATAGAGATGAGAGCACGGAATGCATGTCGTACCAATATTCTTACTTTTTTTAAATAAGTTAAACGCTTTAACTATGAAAATAGGACTAACTTCCTAGTGTCCTAGAATGGAGCTCGAACCACCGATCATCAAATCACTAGCCGAGCATCATAACCACTACAACAACAAACTACTCCAATACTACACCAACAAGCTACATACGTTAGTTATTTCTCGTACTTATAAAATCTTTTGATTTAAAATGCATATTTTTAAAATGTAATGATTGTTTCGTATAAACTTTTTTTTTCAGGAAACCTTCCTTTATTGTTACACTCTCTGAATCGAACCCATTTCAGTTTCCTCAGTAGCTTTTCCAGCTGTCTAGCAACTGGCAAATGAATATTTTCTGCAACAATGTTCTTTCAGTATTAATGACATCAGCTCTGATGAAAGACCTTGCAATTAGATTCAAAATATCGTCCAGAGGAGTCGGAGATCCATAGTACGAAAATCCGAAAGGTTATGAATTTGAGAGCATTTTGAAGTTTTCATTTCACATTTCCACAATGCAAAATTTCCGATCAATAGTACATTTTATTAATAGAATGGAGAATGGAGGAGGAGATGTGCTTTGCTGCAAACCAATCCCACGGATTGAAGCCCAGGAAGGAAGGATTAATAGACTGCTGACAGTAATCGAAATCATATCTTGTGTTTCCTTTCGCCGCCGACCCTTAAAATAAAACAATTTTCAAAAACATTATTTTCGACTTCACACAATTTATATTTCAATTTATTATTATTAATATTATTAATATTTAAAGCATTAACTTTGTGGTTAGACATAATAACAGAATGTTAGTAAACTTAGTAAAAACCACTGCCAGATTTACGGTCTACCGGTTTCGAGACGTACCCGTCACTTCGTTAGGACCAACACTACACTACTACATTCACAACACTATACACCCCAACCATCAATACTATGGTTGGGGTGTATAGTGTTGTGAATGTAGTAGTGTAGTGTTGGTCGTATAGAAGAGACCGGGTACGTCTCGAAACCGGTAGACCGTAAATCTGGTAGTGGTTTTTACTAAGTTTACTAACATTGTGTTGTTTCAATTTATTTTTCATTGACAATAAATTGGGTATTAATTCAACAATGTGGCAACATTTCATCTCAAGGTACTTCAGTACATTTTTGGGATAAGAAATATTGATTAATTTCCGTGATAATTATATTGTATTGACAATATTCCTTTCAGTTCTAAATGAACTGTATAGCAGCACAGCTTTCTACCAGATATATTTTTTTTGTATTTTTTTTATTAATAGCATGACAGATTGATCGTTTTTACGGTGCCGTTTATGAGGTACGTAACTTACATAGTAGCGATCTTCTATCTTATCCTTTTAATGCTGTCATTGAATTCATCGACGTGTTCACTCGTTTAATAGTTGCACACTTTGCGCTATAGTGTACCCATTTGTTACATCCGGACACTGATTAATGCATCATCCCGATTACGCAAATAGATATTCGGTACGAATTAGCCATAGTTCTCGTTAGTTCGGAGAATCAATCATTCTCCTAATATCGCTGGTGAGGCGGTTAGGTTATGGTTTAAATGGTGCGCTTTGAGCGTCCAACTATACGGAAACTTCCAAGGGGCAAGCAAGATGTCCAATACGTAGCGAAAGGCCCGTAACTGAGAAAACATGCAAAACACTTACCTCCTGGTTATCTTCGATTTATTGAACTGCGACCTGATGAAATGCGATTGAGTGGACTGTAGATGCGGGTGGCCGTCTTCACCAATAATGTAAACAAATCCACTGCGAAGAACGGATTTGAAAAGGCGGTTTTAAGATCGAACGACAAATTGAGGTTATTGCGGAACGTGCGTAAAAAATGTCACACGGCGGCGATGGCGAACGAGTATGTACTCACAGCGGCGGTCCAATATGTACTACTGCCGGCCCTGCTGGGTCTCGCGTCATTGGCGGAGACAGGTAACGCGGCTTGCCTAATTTCTCAATGAAAGGCGTTCGCTATACATTCCAAATATAGATATGGCCCGACCATGCTCCCCGCCTTGGAAGCTCACAGAGCTTTCAAAATTAATAAAAAATCATCCGAACGCATGATGCAACTTCCTTATCGCAATAACGACTAAATTATGATATAGAAAAAAGAGAGACAGCGTAATATCAGTCCCGATATATAATATATGAGTAAATTAAAAATGTGTCAATCTGACATATTCAGCGGTAAATTATGAAACGCAAATAAGAAAAGCACGTAAATGCTGCGATATAAGTAATTAATACATCGAACAATAACAAAGAGGCGTGAATGAAAATAAAATAAAATAATATATAACTAAGAGCTATTGTACACTAAGAGGCGTGAAAAAAATAAATAAAAATAATATATAACTAAGAGCTATTTATTGGGTCGGGAGAGGATAAAGTTTCACCACTGGTCGCTTGAAAAAACCGGATTCAGTTTTCACTAGAGCAACTCTCACTACACTATCTGAACCTGGATATATTTGAGAGATTACTCCTAAAGGCCAGCTAAGCGGTGGTGCGTTATCCTGACCCACTAGCACGACTTTACCGACGGTGACGGGATTATCTGGAGTACACCATTTTTGTCGGACTTGTAGAGTGTGTAAATACTCTAGATGCCATTTTTTCCAATATGACCTAACTAAGTTATCTAGTAGTTGTTTGCGTGTACAAAGACTCCGCGTATCGTCAGCAATGTCCGATACCGGAAGATACTGGAGTGGTGATGACATTAAAAAATGTGCTGGTGTCAGCGCCTCAGGATACGGATCCTCAGACATAACACAAAGTGGCCGGGAATTGAGCAACGCTTCGATCTGTGTAAGAACTGTGAAGAGTTCCTCGTAAGTCAACAACTGACTTCCGATTACGCGGTATAGATGTGTTTTAAAACATTTTATATTGCTTTCCCAGATCCCTCCAAAGTGCGGGCTATGCGGTGGAATTAATTTCCAACAAATGCGTCGTTTAATAAGCTCATCCTTTATAGCGTTTTGATAGTCCGAGGACAAGATTAATTTATAAAATTCATCTAACTGTGCCTTGGCACCTATGAAGTTCGAGCCGTTGTCGGAATACAGACAAGATACGGGTCCTCGACGTGCTATAAAACGTTTGAATGCAGCTAGGAAGATGTCCGAGGATAAATCTGATGCTAGTTCGATATGAACAGCTTTAGTTGTCAAGCAGACAAAAATACAGATGTAGGCCTTTTGCGACCTTTGTCCACGCTTGCGTTGGAGTGTTATATTTAGCGGACCAGCATAATCTACCCCTGTGTGTGTAAAAGCCTTTGCTTCCTGAATTCGGCAGGCTGGCAAATTAGCCATTTTAGGCGTGGGATGTAGAGGAGAAACGCGAAAGCATTTATTACATTTTCTCACTCTCCATCTAATAACGCTTCTTCCGGAAAGAATCCAAAAGCGTTGACGAAGGATTGATGAAAGTAATCCTGGCCCAGTGTGAAGATGCAATTGGTGATGGTGATCTATTATAAGGGCGACTACGTGGTCATGTTTTGGGAGCAGAGCAGGATGTTTTGCCTCGAAAGGAAGACCTGAATTGGATAATCTTCCTTCAATCCGCAAAATACCATCCTCATCTATGAAAGGACTAAGACGTTTTAACCTTTTAGAATAGCCTTTTCCTCCTTTTAGATCCGCCATTTCCTTAGCAAAATGAACATTTTGAACGGCACGAATAGCCGTGTTTTCAGCAGCAAGTAAGTCAGCGACTCCAATTGCTGGGGAACGAGGTAATCTTTTCATAAAACGGAGGCAGTATACGATGATGCGCAGAAGTTTATCCCAACGAGAGATATTTTGAGCTAATTCGTAAAAACTACAAGGTACAATCTTAGCGGTAATCAAAGTTGTGGATTTAAATTCCGGGAGTACCTCATATTTTGTAGGTAAGAATGGTTGGATAGGCCAACTTGAAATGACAGAACGTAGCCATACAGGCCCGTTCCACCACAAGTCATGGGTTACCAATTGAGATGGTAACATGCCCCTAGATAGACAATCACTAGGATTCTCAATGCCTGCGATATGATAGAAATCTTGGGGTTGTACATTTTCCTGGCATTGAGCTACGCGGTTGCTCACAAATACGGACCATCTATCTATGCGGGGAAGAGTGGATCCATGACAAGGCAATTGTAGCGTCCGAGAATGCATATGTTCCTGCGATGGTGATGCGTGAACTATAAATATCCCGAACAGTCTTTATTAACTTCGACATCAAAAGGGCAGCGCATAACTCCAAACGAGCGAGTGAAATTATCTTTGTTGGTGAAACCTTAGACTTGGAACACAATAACCTGACTGATACGTTCCCGGTTAAATCTGTGGAGTGCAAGTAAATGACACAACCATAACCTTTCATACTCGCATCGCAGAAGGCGACGATGCAAACTGTACTGTCCTTTAGAACACCAATATGGCGCGGAATTCTCAAAGTCGAGAGCAAGTGAAATTCACTCGTAAGTGCAGTGAAGCGTTGAATGATGCTCTCAGGAGGTACATCATCCCAACCAATATCGCACAACCAGAGCTCCTTAATGAGCAATTTGGCATACAGGATTACTGGGGCCACGATGCCTAGAACATCAAACAAACGAGCCACTAATGAAAGTATGCTTCGCTTTGTACATGTCTCTTGGACCTGCAGAGTTGTTAAGAAGAAATTGTCCTCAGCGGGTTCCCAAGATAAACCGAGAACTTTAGTACTGTTGTTCTCATTTGTGAAATCCACTGAACTTCGATGAGAATGCGGGAGGTCATTGAGTAATGCCAAAGAATTACTCGACCATTTAATTAATTCAAAGGATCCTGATTTGAATAACGAGATTAACTCTCGAGAGGTGCGGATGGCCGATTCGTCGTCAGGCATTGAATGCACCAAGTCATCCATGTAAAGTTTAGACTCGGCGACTGCAGCGGCATCAGGGTACTGAAAGCGCATGTCTGATGCTAGCTGACGAATAGTACGCAAAGCTAAATACGGACTAGGTTTGAGGCCAAATGGAAGGCGGTTGAATTGAAATACTCTGATCGTCTCGTTGCTATAGTCGCTAAAACGAAATAATATCTTTAAATATTTACGATCATTTTGAAATGTACCAATTTGTAAATACATCTGCTTTATGTCCGCGGTCATAGCTACAGGGAATAACCGGAACTCAAGTAAAAGAGAGAAAAGGTTTGCTTGTAAGTTAGGCCCAGCATATAATACATCATTCAATGATTTCCCAGTATGGGTTTTTGAACTTGCGTCGAGTACAATTCGCGGCATTGGCTTATCTGGGCGTGTGACGGCATGATGCGGTATGTAATAACCCTGGTTTGAGACATCGATTGCGGTAATCTCAGTTAAATACTCCTTTTCAATGTATTCGTTTACTACGTTATTATAATTTTCACGAAGTTTTGGTTCTTGTTTGAATTTCTTCTCTAGAGCGATAAGTCGGCGATACGCAGTATTTCGTGAATTACCTAATTCCTTTGAATCTCCACGAAAAGGTAATGCGACCGAGTAACGTCCAGCCTCATCTCTATTTACAGATGCGCTGTATAACCTTTCGCAGGTCGTCTCCTCGGGGCTCAGGAACTGCCTAGTTGGAATCTCTTCTAGATGCCAAAAACTTTGCAGAGAAGTCTGTAAATCACCATCATTTAGAGATAGAAGAGTTAAAGTAGAATCTTCCTTTTTGGGATTTTCCATAGACATCTCGCCCATTATGATGTAGCCTAAAGTCGTTTCTAACAACGGCGGAGCGGGAGAGGGTGCGTTTATTCGACCACCTAATAAAAGATACGGGAATAATTCTGCACCTAAAACTAAATCGATCGGCTTCGGTATATTCCAATCCGTGTCAGCGAGTTGAACATTTTTTAAATAAGTCAGATTTGCCGTGTCAATGTATTGCACAGGTAGGTTATTGGTGATTTTGTCAACAACCAAAGCCTGGATATTATAAGTCTGTGAATTTACTCGTGATTGTATGATGAAATTAGTGTATCCTTTTATTGGACGCGAGCTATTGCCTACACCCTTGAGGACCGCATTGTAAAGCGGCGAGATTTTTAAATTTAACTCATCACAGCACGCTACTGTGAGCAAATGATTTTGCGATGCACTATCAATTAGACATCGTATTAACCGTTTTTCATTTTGATTTTTGTAAGCTAATACTTGGGCCGTCGACAATAAAATATTAGCACTAGGCGAATAAGATTTTGACTGGTTTCGCGCGGTAACCAGTGATATAGATGCTACTGGATGCGCATCATCTCGATTATTATCTTCAAAATGAAGAAGCGTATTATGTCGTTTATTGCATTTTTTGCAATTACGCGTTGATTTGCAATTTTTTATAATGTGCGAGTAACTTAGACAGTTAATACAACCATTTTTGGTCTTTATGAAATTAAAGCGTTCGTTGATCGGCATGCCTTTGTACTTTGGACATTCGTACAAATGTTTATGATCTTCTCTCAAACATAATAAGCAATTATTTCCAGTACTTTTAGTCAAGAAAGATTTGTAAGTCTTATTTTTATTTAAATTATTTTGACCATATCGAACAGAAGCGGTGTTGCTAGTAGTTGTACGTTCTAAAATTTTCACCTGACTTCGTAAAAATTGTACCAGATCTTGGTAAGCGGGAATTTCCTTTTCACGTTGCGTCATCTCGAACATTTGTGAAGTTTGGCTATCCAATTTCGATAACGCGGAATACAAAAGAATGAAGTCTGTTAGATCTTCGATTCCCAGCTGTTTCAAAGCGGAAACGGACGCAGAGTATTTCTCAATAAACGCGTTTAAGCCACCAGCGGTGTTGACATATTTTATTTCGAAAATATTTTTTAAGTAATAACAACCCAACGCCCTTCTATCCTGATATTTTTGTACGAGGCTATTCCATAAAGAATTGTAATTTTCTCCCGTAGGAAGTACCCCTGATGTCAAATAAAGAGCGCCGTGCGATAATTTTGAAATTAAATATTGCAGTTTCTGTGATTGGGTTAATAGTTTATTTTGATGAATGTTGGCCTTAAACGTTTCATAAAAAATGGGCCAGTTCTCCTGGTTGCCATCAAATGACGGAATTTGAATAGCCGGCAACTTCATTGGACTATCCAATACAGGAGCCTCTTGCAACTTTGTTTCCGAAAGTTGGGATTTTTTAAATTTGATATGAGAGATGATCCCATCAAATGCAATAAGTTTTTGATAATCCGGTACAAAGTCAGGATTCAATTCAAAATTCAATATAT